>JAJJWX010001077.1:0-189962 GCA_023529315.1 Papaver bracteatum | reverse complement strand
ACCTAAACCCCGATTGAACCACCAAACCCTAATTTCCATTCTTAACAGCAGCACAAACAAATCCACCTTCAATTAAAACAAACCTAAAATTCCCACCGATTCAATTATCCGCTGAGTAACTCCACAAACTCTTCATTAATTCCAAACCCAGATCAAACTCAGACCACAATTTTTTCTTCTCAGATTAAAATCTAAACCCTTTTAATTTACTGTATCGAATTTAAATCAAAACCCATATCGAACCAAAAAATGGTAGCAGCACAGTTCATGTCTTCCCTGAGTCTGTTACGGATGAGAGAAGATATGGATTTGATTAGAATTTGGTTCAGATATGGATTTGATGAGACTGTTACGGATGAGAGAAAGGGAGAGTTAACCAAAGAGATTGAGAGAAGATGATGAAGAAGAAGCGGGATCGAGAGAAGAAGTGGAATCGATAGAAGAACAGGGTCGTGATGAACGCTGAAGGTTGAGGAAGGGAAGAAAGAGTTCGAGTGGTTGCGCAGAGGGTTTCGTTACAACAAAGAACGGGTGAATGACAATGATGAACGGAACAGATTTTGTTTGATCCACTCATGCGGATTGAGAAAAGAATCTGACGGTTGAGATTGTTTTTGTGATGCTCATACGGATTGAAGCATTTGTGTTTCTCTTTGTGCTAATACGAACTCATATATTCGGTTTATTATCAACCTTCGACATGGAAAAAAAATCCAAAAAAAATATTAATAAATTTAGGACATTTTTATCGACATTCTGATATAAAAAAATCCAAAAAATATATAAGTTTGAAGCTGAAAAATAAGAAGTGAATTCGATAGTTTGTGTGTTTCTTTGTGCTTTCTCTTTGTGCTTCCGGTTTGAATTTCTACTAGTCGCATAGGTTATGAAGTAATTTTGACAAGTCATACAGGTCATGAAGTAGGATGATACATCATCGAAATCGATAAATATGAAGCTCAGTATTGATTCGAACTTCAAATATGGTATAACTGCATACAAATTGTGAACCAAGAAGCTCCGGGAGAGTTCTGACTTCAAACTTAGCATGATACATCATCAAAATCGATAAATATGAAGCTCAGTGTCGATTCGAACTTCCAATGTGGTATAAAGGCAAACAAACTATGAACCACGAAGCTCTGGGAAGGTTGTCACTTCAAACTTAGCAATATACATCATCGAGATCGATAAATATTAAGATCAGTGTTGATTCGAACTTCAAATATGGTATAACGACATACAAACTGTGAACCAAGAAGCTCCGGGAGAGTTCTGATTTCAAACTTAGGATGATACATCATCGAAATCGATAAGTATGAGCTAAAATCGATAAATATGAAGCTCAGTGTTGATTCCAACTTCAAATGTGGTATAACGACAAACAAACTATGAACCAAGAAGCTCTCAGAGGGTCCAACCTTCAAACTTAGCAGGATACATCATCGAAATTGATAAATATGAAGCTCAGTGTTGATTCCAACTTCAAATGTGGTATAAAGACAAACAAACCATGAACCAAGAAGCTCTGAGATGGTTCAGCCTTCAAACTTAGCAGGATACATCATCGAAATCTATAAATATGAAGCTCAATGTCGATTCGAACTCCCAATGTGGTATAAAGGCAAACAAACTATGAACCACGAAGCTTCGGGAAGGTTCTCACTTCAAACTTAGCAATATACATCATCGAAATCGATAAATATTAATCTCAGTGTCGATTCGAGAAAGAAAGTGGCTTCTAGCTTTAAACCTGGACACCAATTGACTACTATAAGTCGGAAACTTTGTAAGAACGATAAATCCATCAATTTACAGGTAAGATTCCTTCAGAATATTCTCCAAAACCTTAAACAAACCATATTCTAGCATATTTTATGCAAACCCTGACTCCGAGATCCAAACCTGGCCGTCAGTGAACTACTATAAGTCAGAACTTTCGTAAGAACGATAAATCTATCCATCCATTTCCAGGTAAGATTCCATTGGAATATTCCCCGAAATATTAAACAAACCCTATTCTAGCATATTGTATGCAAACCCTAGCTCTGAGATCGAAACCTGGCCGTGAGTGGACTAATATAAGTCGGAAACTTCGTAAGAATGATGAATCCATCCATTTACATGTAAGATTCCTTTGGAATATTCCCCGAAACATTAAACAAACCATATTCTGGCATATTGTATGCAAACCCTGGCTCCGAGATCCAAACCTGACCATGAATGGACTACTATAAGTCGGAAACTTCGTAAGAACGATGAATCCATCCATTTACAGGTAAGATTCCTTCAGAATATTCCCTGAAATATTAAACAAAAGATATTCTGGCATAATGTATGCAAACCCTAGCTCCGAGAACGAAATCTGGTCGTGAGTGGACTACTATAAGTCGAAAACTTCGTAAGAACGATGAATCCATCCATTTACAGGTAAGATTCCTTCGGAATAGAACACCACAGGTTAAAAAATTACTAGAATTAAACCTGAGTTTCTCGTTCGGATGAACTGAAAACAAAATATATCAGAATTGAATATCACAGAATGTCAAAATGACCATATTACTCTTATTGGAAAGAATAAAAGTACAATACATATTATGGAGACTTTGAAAATGATCATATTACCCTTATTGGAAAAATGGACAATAAATATTATGGAGACTGTGAAAAATGACCAGACTACCCTTATCGAAAATCAGTAAAATAAAAATATTATAGACTGTGAAAATGACCATATTACCCTTATTGGAAAAAAGTGGAATGGATATTATGGAAACAGTGAAAATGACCATGTTACCCTTATCGGAAATAAGTAAAGTAATTCTTATAGATTGTGAAAATGACCATATTACCCTTATTAGAAAAAGTGGAATAAATATTATAGAGACTGTGAAAATGACCATACTACCCTTATCAGAAATAAGTAAAGTAATTCTTGCAGACTGTGAAAATGACCATATTACCCTTATTGGAATAAATGGAATTAATATTATGGAGACAGTGAAAGTGACCATACTACCCTTATCGGAAATAAGTAAAGTAAATGTTACCGATTGTGAAAATGACCATACCACCCTTATCACAAATAATTAAAGTAAATATTACAGACTATTAAAATGACCATATTACCCTTATTTAAAAAAAGTGCAATAAATATTATGGAGACTGTGAAAATGACCAAACTACCTTATTAAAAATAAATGAAGTAAATATTACATACTGCGAAAATGACCATATAACCCTTATTGGAAAAAGTGCAATAAATATTATGGAGACTATGAATATGACCAGACTACCCTTACCGGTAATAAGTAAAGTAAATATTATCTATTGTAAAAATTACCGTATTACCCTTGTTGTAATAAGTGGAATAAATATTATTGAAATTCTGAAAATGACCAGACTACCTTTATCAAAAATAGGTAGAGTAAATATTACAGATTGTGAAAATGACCATAATATTTATTGCAATTATTTCCAATAAGAGTAATACGGTCATTTTCACAGTCTGTAATATTTACTCTACTTTTTTTCGATAAGGGTAGTCTGGTCATTTTTCACAGTCTTCATAATATTTGTTGCAATTTTTTCCAATAAAGGTAAATCACCCGAGAATGTAGATCTAAATCACTCTATATATTACATTCTATACTTTGGTTTGCTATGCTATATTGTTTACACGATGTCTATATTTAACAATGCCTTGTATGTTTCAGGAAAAGTGGCGCATTTGTTGGTCTTTTTTTTAAGGCTCAGTTTGAAATTTTCTTATATATAAAAGTAGATGTAAAATATAATCATATATATATCTAAATGTGAAAGGATGGTTGAAATACCTCAATTGGACATAGGAGGCTCAGGTTCGACTCACCCGAGCCTCATTTTATTTTCAATTTTTTTTTACAACTCTTATAAGGGTTGTGATAGTAATAATAAAAAAATAGGACAAAACTACCAATATTGAGAGGAAGGAAGGATGGTTCAGGGCTTGTGATAACACCTAGTAGGCTTGTGTTCGAACCTCTCAAACACCATTACTCCAAATGATATTTTTTTTATCTTCAACAACCCTTATACTCCCTCCGTTCCAATTTACTTGATGTTTTAGGGGTTTTTTTATGTTCCAAAATAGATGAGGGTTTAAGTATTTTTCCTAAATTCTTACTGATTTACCCTTGCATTGGAATCACAACATACCATTAATTCTTATTGTAATTAGTAGATAAATGATTATTCCAGGGATTTGGAAGGAATATTTGGTTTATCCCAAGTAAATTACAATGGGATACGTAATTTACATTAAATCTAGAAATTAAAAACTAGGTGGCCTAAAATTCTAGGAAGCCATTTTTCTTAGAGAGTAAATTTGGAAAAAATTTAGTCTCTAAGTTGTTTCTTAATCTGTGTGAAAAACTCTATAACATCAAGTAAATCGAAATGGAGGGAGTAAGTGTTGTCGTACAGTTATTCACTACCTTAACGAGATGAGTTGTTAAAGTCTAAAGGTGGTCACTACTCTTTTCAAAAGAAACGTTGTGATTTTGATTCTTGTCACAAATCTTTGTTCCTCTTTGGTCCTAAGAGTTGGACGTTTTATACTTTGACAACTTTTGTTTGACAAAAGTTGTCAAACATACCACCTTTCACAACCTTAAATATACGAGTTGTGAAGTTACAGTTGTAGATTACTATTTTTCCCGTAGTGAAATCTCAATCCGAAATATGGAAAGCCCACAACATTTCTCATCTACACTCATATTTCGATCTGTGAGCAGTGATGATCATTATATTAATGTTAAAATGTGGATGTTCTTTAAGGTATACTAGCCTTGTTTCAACTCTTTTGATTACAAAGTGAAGGTGTTTGGTGGTGATTAGTGTCATAATATTAGTACGGGTCTTTTTGATTCCTTTACATTGTGTTAAAGAGAAAACAAGAGCAAATGACACTGTATTGTGCTGTTTCAATTATTTCAGGTCACATTTATTCGGTGTGACTTTAGTTTGTTCAATTTTTGATCATTAGAGCTTCACATTATATATTTCACATACACACAAGCGGTTTTCTTATATATTCAATGTCTCTCTTCATACTACCATTTGAGATTGTTTTTGTGATTGTGCAATTTATGTCTTGTTCAACATGTCTCTGAAATTTATGCCATGTAACCATCATGTATGGTCTACTTGTTTATTATTCATACTAGGCATGCAACTACTCACAAAATTATCGCAAATGCATAACTAATCCTGCAAATAAGAATGAGTGTGATCCATTTAGCAGGCACATAAATTTCAAGCACCATGTGGTTCTTCGATTGAACAGGAATGAACTGTGATAGTTGTTAAAGTGACTTTTTGAAAGAGCAAAGTAATCCATAATCAAGAGTGATTGATTTGTTTTTTTTTCCTTGAACATCATAAATTTTCTTCTTTGCTTCCTATTTATTAGTGAAAATGGTTTCTGCTGGTTTTGGTGACTGCGGGTGTGAAAGTGAGAAACAATTTAAACCCTAAACAATGTACTGCAAGGGAGTACTTTAGATTCGAGATATCAATCTGTACAAGTCCGGCCTAAACCAAGAAATGGGCGTTCCAGACTTGCTTCGGTCACAAAGAGGGGGAGAATGGGTTGGTTTTGGGGAGGGAAGCAAGGAGAGTGGTGAGACCAGAATAGTTGATTCTGGAACAGCAGTTGGGTTTCTACGACTTGTTATCATAAAAGGTAGGAGAGCTCACGAGGAGAGCTAAGTAAGTATTTCTGAGTGTTGTCTTGTCCGAATGAACTTTTTTTCCAAATGGAAATAGGTAAGACCTATTTATACAAGTCGAGGTAGAAACGTACCCTGATCTCATTAAGGAGTGGCAAGTAAATGAGAGGAGGTGGTAACCGTATGCATGGACTTGATGTTCTATAAAGTGGTTAACGCATGAAACTGGTTTTCATGAAACTGTTAACGTTTTGGAGTTGATGTTCCATGAGGTTGTTAACTCACGGCTTTATGTCCCATGAACGTTTCCCACATAACTCCCGTATTTTCTAGGCGCCTCACCCTTATAACACTTCCTTATGAAGGGCATAGTGTACGCCGCACGCTGTAGACCACCAAGCTAATACCCAAAAAAGATCACCCAGTTTGTGTTGGTGTCTCGAATGTTTTTGGAGAACATGTAACATGTTGTTGTGGCTTGGGCAAGTCGAGCTCGGGGAACTTTCTAGCCTGGTGACCTTCGACGGTCGAGATGTTGCATCTTGAGAGGAGCGGCAACCGTTAATCGTTGCACGCCTTTTTTTTGGTAGCCGCGTAGTGAGGTCCAACAGGGTGGCACGGCTAGGGTGTGTTTAGACTTGGCATGAGGGGCCAAAGGTTCTCCATGGGTGTATGGAATGGCTAGGGCCAAGGAGAGGGCGCTTGGCTTGGCATGACGTGACTAGCATGGCTAGGGCCATGGCAAAGTGCGTTTGGCATGGCGCGGCTAGCTTGACTAGGTTTGGTTTGGTTTGGAATGTGGGGCGAAGGGGTATCCATAGGCGTATGGCATGAATAGGGCCAAGGCAAGGGCGCTTGGATTGACATGACGTGACTAGCATGTCTAGGGCCAAGGAGAAGTGCGTTTGGCATGGCGTGGCTAGCTTGGCTAGGTTTGGTTTGGCTTGGCATGTGGGGCCAAGGGGTATCCATGGGCGTATGGCATGGCTAGGGCTAAGGCGACGGCGCTTGGCTTGGCGTGGCGTGACTTGCATGGCTAGGGCCAAGGCAAAGAGCGTTTGGTATGGCGCGGCTAGCTTGGATAGGTTTGGTTTGGCTTGGCATGTGGGGCCAAGGGGTAACCATGGGCGCATGGCGTGAATAGCTTGGGCTAGGCGCATGACCAAGTTAGGGTTTTGGGAAAAAGGTCGTGAGGGGACTTTGGACGGCCAGGATTTGCTCTTGGGATTGAAGGGCAAACGTTGATTGTTGCACGCCTTCACTTTGGTAGCCGCATGGGGAAGTCCAACATGGAGGCGCGGCATGAGGGGCGATGGCGAGACGTGTCTGTCATGGCACGGCCGGCGTGGCTAGCTTTGGCTAGGTGCATGACCAAGCTAGGTTTTTGGGAATAAGGTGGTGAGGGGACCGTGGACGGCCAGGATTTGCTCTTGGGATTGAAGGGAAACCGTTTATTATTGCACGCCTTCACTTTGGTAGCCGCATGGGGAAGGCCAGCATGGTGGTGCGACATGAGGGGCCATGGCGAGACGTGTTTGGCATGGCGCGGTCAGGGTGGCTGGCATTATTCTCCATTGGCACAGAGGTGCGGCTAGCATGGTCGGAACGCCTTGGCGCGGTTAGTGTGGCAGACATGATTTTCCATTGGCACAGAGGTGCGACTATCATGGTTGGCATGCTTTGGCGTGGTTAGTGTGGCTAGCATGATTTTCCATTGGCATAATGGTTCCTAGGCTAGCATGGTTTTATTGGCATGCTAAAAACCACCATCAACATTAAGTCCCCCTCGCTAGATAGAACAGTGCCTTGGTGCGAGGTAATTCTCAATAACTCGCATAATTTTAGCCTTTAGACACACGTGGAAGAATTAGGAAGTTTCTGTAACTCAGTCTTTGATAACCTAATTTGAAAAATATACCCGTGTAATTATTTTAGTTTTCAGACACATTGAAGATTTAGATTGAAATTTGTTCCTAGTAAATGCTTCTTGCTTTAAATACATTGTGATATTACTCTTGATTAGTTTTCTTCAGGGTTTATTTTTTTCTTGTCTTGGCATTTTCCCGACATGATTTGCTAACCCTTTCACTGGAAGGTTGCTATCAACCACCATCAACATTAAGTCCCCTGCTTAGATAGGAACAGGTGCCTTGGTGCGAGGTAAGCTTATGATGGTGACAGACAAGGACGGAATCGAGGCGTAAATCATTGCAAAGACGGTCAGGAGAATCCGACTAACCTTTTTGAGTTGTATAGAGAGTTTTTGCTCGCGGTCCTGCGTAATTTGTATTGGGATTGCAGACCGTGGAGTGGTGAAATGAAAGTTACCGGATTGGTCTGTTCGTACATCTTCAAGGCGAAGGGGCGCGGTCTTGGAAGGCAAAGAAAGCGGACGGCTTAAATCGTGGGGCCAAGGGGGTAGAAAATACGGAAGAGGATAGAACTGAGACAGTAAGTCATGAAAGAGGGCCGAGGAAATTTGTCTGACCTTTTTCGAGATGTAAGTAGAATCCGCAATCCTTTCATCCGGTAACTTTGCACAAATCCCAGTATGACAAGGTGTCTTTGGGGACATGCTTTGGAATGTGAGGCGGAGCTGTTAGCATAGACTTGGCATGAAAGGTATTTGTCAGCTCCAATGGGCTTGGAATGGGCGTGGGCCGCTTGGAAAAGCATGGCGTCGGTAATAGAAGCGAGGCAAGGGGAAACGCATGTTGCTGGCAAGGCTCTGACATGTTCCACTGGCAAGGCGTTGGCATCAATATAGTTTTGCTGTTTTTATATATATTTTTATTTATTTTATCATTTTTTACCATCAAAGACGTGTAAGAAATTTTTGCATTCCTTTTTGAAGCATAATATCATGAATGATGTTAAATTCATCTTTTACATGGAAGGTAATAGTGTTGTGATTACCCTACACCCATTCAAAACAAATTAGTTAGTGTTCCTAAATTTATAATTCAAGAATTAAAACTCAACAACTCTGTCACACATTCTATGGCCTTATAAAGTGAAAAGTTTTTGTCAAATCCTTCATGTAACTTGAATCACATTACATTATTGCTTGGTCTCTAATTTTTGGAAGAGAGTGAAAAGTGAAAACCTCAACAACTCCGGTAATAAGTTCCAAGACTTCTCCAACCTAAAGTGTAAGGAAGGTGTGAGAATAAATAAACATGAAAAAGCGCTTAGGGTTTAGGAAAGTCATAATAAATTCAATCTGCTCTTCTTCTTTTCTATGCCGTCAAACACCAAACTCCTTATCTGGTTTCAAATTCAATATCCTCTTCAAATTCAATCTCCTCCATAATCCAAAAACCCTATCAATTTCATCTTTTTCCATTAAATCAATTATGGCCTTCGACGTTGATCTATTGATTGCTTTTAAATCAATGAATCTGGTTTCCATAATGACTTATCCTCTCCAAAACACACTAGAAGGATTGTTCTAAAAGATATTCCTTTATGATGCAGGCTTTAACATAATAAGGAACTGAAGCTTCAGGGACTTTGTGAAGTGATCAAACCTTCTAAGGTATACTTATGTTATGGGGTTCATGATTCATGATTTACATTTACATCCAATAGCATTCAACTCACCTTTCAACACCTTTAATTGTGTCTTGTACAATGTGCCACACTTCTTGCCTCTTGCAATAACCATGGAGCCCTTGCTTAGCTTCCATTTTCCATCACCCAAGTGATTGTTATACCCTTCATCATCTAACACTCCAGGTGACATCATCATCTAACACTCCAGGTGACATTAGATTTAAACGAAGATCCGGTACATGTCGCACATTTCTGAGAACCAACGTACAGCCAACACTGGTCGCAACCTTCACATCACCCATTCCTACAATTTTCGCAACACCACTGTTTCCCATTCTGACTGACCCAAAGTCACCAGCCTTGTAGGAGGTAAATACATCTTCATGAGGAGTAGCATGATAAGATGCACCTGAATCAACTATCCATTCTGAATCATAACCTGCAAAACTCACACAAACATCATTACAATCTGAGAATACAATGATATCATTATTTGTCACAGTAGCTGCAACACCATTGTCTTGGTTATCATTTCCTTTCCCCTTCTTATGTTCTTGCTCCGGCTTTCTTCATTCATTTGAATAATGACCTCTCGTATGACAGTTCCAACATTCAACTTCCTTTCTAGACTTTGATTTAACCCTTGACTTGCAACGGCCAACTTGTCTTCTGTCTTTTCTTCTACCCCGATTTTCTGTCACAAGAGATTCTGAATGATATGAGTCTAATGACCTTCTTCTAACTTCTTCACTCAGCAAACTTCTAGTTGCAACAGTCATGTTCAACTTCTTGTCTGGAGCAGTATAACTGAGACAATTCCTCAATGGCTCCCAACTGTCTGGTAAAGTATTTAACAACAAATAAGCTTGAACCTCTTCAGGAATTTTGAGATCCATAGATGTAATCTGATTCATGATGCCCTTTATTTCATTTAAATGTTGCGCCATTGAACTCCCTTCCTTGTAACACAACTTCCCAAGACTTTTGAATAGAAGATCTTTTTCACAAGGAGACTGCTGATCATATATCTCCTCTAACTTGGTCCACAAAGAATATGCTAGTGTCTCACTAGCCACATGATGAAAAATACAATCATCAATCCACTGACAAATAAAACCGACTTCTTTTCGATTAGTAACCTTCCAATCGCCTTCACATGTCGTCTCAGGATTTACTCCCTTAGTCTCTATTGGACCATAGAGATCTTTACAATATAACCAGTCTTCCATCTTCGCCTTCCATATCACAAAGTTCTCACCGGTCAAATTGACCATTCTATTACTAGTGCTAGCTTCCGCCATTGCACATGATTAGCTCAACCCAAAAGCTCTGATACCACTTAATGGGGGAGGCTTACGAAATCCGAGCCGCTATGCGCAATACGAAACCTACACAAGCAATGATATACAAATGCGGAATAACAACAAACTACACAATATGGAAACAATCACACAACACCGACAATTACGTGGAAAAACCCCTCCAAGATGAAGGGTAAAAACCACGGGCAAATCTTCCACTATAACAATAATGGGTTACACACAATTCTCCCAATTTGGGGATACACTCTACTTCAAGGTGCATATAGCACTTGGATACCAATTTTCCTAATTACACTCACCCTTAAGGATGTATCAACAATTCATTCACCAAATAGATAATAGACACTATCAATTTGACAATAGCAAGAGACTTAGAAACTTACTACTAGGGTTTGAACAGTCTCCCCCGGATGTTTTGCTTCCAAAACATATACCTAGATTTTTCCCTCACAAATTAAGATTAACATTACGGAAGAGATGTCTTCATGGAAATGGAGACTGGAGGAAAAGAAACGAAGAGTCTTTCTTCGATACACTTCTCATCGACATGACGTATAGGACTATCACCTGTTCGAGGACAAGATGTCAATGAGGGAGAATGACTTCCCAATTTGATCCCTTGTGGAGATGGGAAGTTACTAATGATTGATTTACAGAAATCCTAAGAGTCACCGAACAACTACAAGTGATTCCAAAAAGGGGTTGATTAAAGTGATGGGGAAAGCCTTACAAATCAACTTGGAGATTTACGATGGACCCTTTTTATGAAGCTCCTTCTTCAACTACTTTAATCGAATAAAAATTTTAAAGTTTGAAAATAAACAAAAACAAATTCAAACAAAGATACTCCAACGAGGCTAGGAGCCAAATCCTGGAAGAATCGACAACGGATGAATCGGCAATGAAAGAATCGGTCCGCAGTTCCAAAACATGGACTAAAGGAAAGAGAAATGAAAAGGAAACTAATACATGCCAAAACCTATAACAAGTTCACTTGTGAATAAGGTGGAGAAATCATTCTAAGGATTCCGATCAATAACAAATGTTAATAACTCATAAGAAAATGGGGATGAAGTTCACAACTCATTAGTATTGATCATATACTAGCAATAAATTTCATTATTTAGAACTACGAGTCTAGATTGGAAGTAATTTGAAAGCGTAATGGAGCTCGGAAGTGAACGCTAGGTCAAAGGAGGTGGGAGATGAAGATTTCAGATCAAAAAATGTTAACCAAAGAATTTTAGTGGTCATTGTTCGCGACATCGAAACAAGAGAATAGAGGGAGATGGTGATACAACGGTATAGAGGAACAATAAGGCTTCTTCATCGGTGTAATCGACAAAAATCAGCTCGTCTTGCAAATGATAGATTTTCCCAATGAAGGGGTGCTTACTACACCTCTGCAAATGAATAACCCAAAGGAGCTTTTTTTTTGTTATGAACAACATAGTGATTAACATTGGGAATCAGCAGAAGGATTATTGATTCAAATGAGGTTATCTTCAACCTCTAAACCGTGGTGGAGTTATGTTGTAAGTTGGGAGGAATTGCGAACAAAGACGAAGCGAGCAAAAGAGGTGATTGATGAAATACTATTCAAATATAGGATGTATATAAGGCAATGGGGAAGAAAGTGCAAGATAGCCAAGCAACTCTCAAAATTCAAAGAATCACAAGAGAGTGATGAGGAAATAGGTGAAGTGAACTTCAGGGAGATGATGGTAACAAATGGGGTCTAAAATGATGATTGAACATAAGGGGTTAAATCGTTCTCTTTCTTCTCAAAGTGCTTGATTATGGCTTTACAGAAACTAAGTTGGTTAATATGTCTAGATGGTTTGTTAGACAACTCGTGGTTTGATGCTTTTGGGATGGTGCGGCCTTAGAGTTGTTGGACAAAAGAATGGGAGTTAACTCAATTTCTTGCTTATTCGATTTAAAAGCAAATGATTCAAATTCATTTTCACTTGCTTATTCTCCATGCGACTACAACATGAGAGAAGCTTTGAAAGACATTGCGGATATTAGACAATGGTCTAACAAGCTTGGTGCTTTTATGAGATGTCAATGCGCAAGAAACGATGCCGAAAGGAATAAAACGAGGTGACATTCGAAATATGAATTTCCTAGATTTTTCCCCCTTTGAAGAGATGTGGAAATTGATAGCTCAATCTTCCCCACAACAACCAAAAGATCCTTACACAAGCACCCTTTCTCCTTCTCTTCAAGATAACACCAATCTCACCAAAAATGGTGGCTTAACCTTTCTCCCTCACTCTCTCTCTTTTTCTTCTTCCTCTTTTTCTCTCACGAATAAAAATGAAGAAATGAAATGAATCGAGTCTCCTGGATGTTTTGCTTCCAAAACATATACTAACAAAGCACTTGTTAGTTGACTCCCTTAATTTGTTAAGGGGATAACCACATGTTGGACCATAAGTTGTGATAGTCCCAACAAGGATGTGGTGAATCCACAACATTTCTTATAGACACTCATATACCTTATAAATGTCCTTTAAGGTAGACTGAAAAGAAACATCAGATTAGTACCAGTCTCAATTCTCTTATGGATATTTCCTTTAAGTAGAGATTAATCATTTCCTTTTTTCGTTTGCTTCTTGCCATCGGATACTGTATGGTTCCGATTCAAAACAAAATGGCATTTTCATAAACTTCACATTATGTTAAAGAGAACAAGTTTAACTTATTTTAATCTATTGCTTAATTTAATCTATTGTTTCCTGTCACAATCTAACATAATTTAACTTTTGATCATTTGAGCTTCACATTTGTAATTTCACAGACGCCGTCCCCTTCCATCTTTAATATCTCTCTTCATACTACTTTGTGATTATGCAATTTGTCCCTTGTTCAACATGTTTCTGAAATCTTACTTTAGATTGGGTGTGGCATATCGGTATAGAAAATAAAAATAAAAACAATGGAACATGTTAGTGGCTTCCTTCCCCCGGAAGCCCATTTTATCCTTACTTTTCCCACCCTAACTCCATTTTTACTTACTCTATCCACACCAATGTTCCTAGCTCTATCCCTAATGTTGAGATATGATAGTGATAAGGTGTTAAAGATGCACAAGTTTCAGATAGCAAAAGGGTTAAAGGTAAATAACTAACCCATTAGTAACTACAAATTTTATCAAATCAACTCTCCTTAACAGTGGGTATATTGAAAATATTTTAATTCAAAACTTAAATAAAATAATTACCCAATGCAATGGACCTGTAATCTTATGGGAACAACCATTTGGGATAGAGAAGAACTTGAGAAAGCTTTGTATTAAAATAAGGAAATTAGGAAGTCATCATTTGGGTTTGGTGTTTTCGGTGAATTCTATGTTTAAATTCAATATCCTTCCATTTCAATTTCGTCCAACATTTCAATGTCTACTTCCATTGCTGATTTTTGCCTTTTTCCTTTTTATCACTTTTCACCATCACTTGAATGTAACCTCACCCATAAATTTATATAAACAAGGGACATGAAAATAACAATTGTGTTGGTAGACTACACATGCAAAAGGAACCGCTTTCCGATGACCAACACGTCTTTTTTTTTGTTTGATCGATTGGTAATTCCGGGCCAACTGGATGACCAACAAGCGACACATAAATTTCTTATTATTTCTTGGTGCAACTACGATAAGGTCGGGCTACATACTTCAAGTATGTGATCCCTTTTTAAATTTTGACATGTGATATAAAGTAGGAGAAAATCTGAAAACCAATTTTTTTACCTAATTGTAAACACCCAAGGTATACTTTGTTACTTCTTTTAAAAGTTATTGATTTATTTCCAAGCCGGTTTTGTTATCTTGTGCAGTTTTGTTATTTTGGGCACCCATGTACAAGATAAGAGCCAATCATTGGCATTAGAAATGATAAAAAATAAAAAATAATTATGAGAGAGAGTGTATTTTGCATTGGAGAAAGAAAATGGTCATGGATATTTTGAATTTTTCTTTATAAAAGTGCAAACTTTAATATTGGGGCGTCACATTCCATTAGAGGGGCGTTAACTAATAAGACAAAAAAGGGTCACCAATAAGTAATTTCAAAAACCCCTTATCTCAAATAATTTTGTAATGACCAAACAACCCTTATTCAGTTAATTTTAATTTAATTTAATTAGATAATAATTAAAGAAAGTGAAGAAATAAATCAACAAAGTGAAGAACCAATGGTTGAAAATCAACAGGTATGCCTCTAAACTATCTACCATGAGTTCAATTTCGCACAAAATTAGCTAAAGTACGTTAAAAAAATCATATTTTTCCACTTACTGCTCATGTTACGGTTGGGTTGAAGCTTCGTTCCCAACCGTAATCTGTACTTACGGTGAGGTTTGGATGAACTCCAAACCGTAACTGGTTTTCAATAGGACAAAAGACATATTACGGTTCACGAACCAAGACGTAAAATCAACTTTTACGGTTGGAATTAATCCAAACCTGGACTTAAAACTGCATGCAAATCAAAATTTACGGTTGGAATTAATCCAAACCTGACCGTAAGTACAGATTACGGTTGGGTTGAGCTATGTTTCCAAGCGTAATCCATATTTACGGTTAGGTTTGGATGAACTCCTAACCGTAACTGGTTTTCAATAGGACAAAAGATTAATTACGGTTGGTAAAGTGGCATGACAAACCCAACCGTAACTCATTCAAATCGAATTTTACGGTTTGATTCAACTAAACCTAGATGTAAGACTACAGGCAAATCCAATTTTATGGTTGAATTCAATTAAACCTAGACGTAAGTTCTTCATAATCAAATTTTACGTTTAGAAACCTAGACCCGAACCCAGACGTAACACCAGCAAAAACGTAACTAATACCTAATTTTCTCCGACTTCATTCAATCTAACCTATTTTAAGAACAAAAACGAGTAAACAAAGATGAGTTTGTTCGATTATACCTAACATACACTATGGGTTGTTGTTGAGGAGTTTGAAATTCTGATTCTTCAGTTGCTTGAATGGGTTGTTGAGGATGAAGATTTTGGTCTGGAGGTTGATTAATAAGATTAGGTTTTTAAGTTTTTATTTTAGTTCAAGGGTAATCTAGACATTTTGTTTTTGGTGTTAGGATATCCCATAACCACTTTTTTGGACACTAAGAATCCAAGTAAAGCCCCTCTATTGGAGTGTGACGCCCCACTAATAGCCTTCAATGCAAAATACAACATTTCTCATAATTTTTTATTGTTTTTTATGATTTTCAATACCAATGATCAGCTTTTATCTTGTGCATGGGTGCACAAGATAACAAAACGCAGAGCATAAAAAGAGTTGTTAGTAATGTTAGAGTATCATTCTCAGGTCCTTATTATGTTTCTTTGACGATTTATTTGCATAAAAAGTGTTGTTAGTAACATTTATTAATGTTAGTTGTTAGTAAGTTGTGAACACGTCAATGTATTCAATCTTGGATTTCGAGTAAAAAAATTCTCTATGGAGAAGTGCAGTTCAACTTCTTGAAAGTCAGGGACGGAACTAAAAGTGTCATGACTCATGTTGGGTGGTTTACCAGTTTTCTACCTGGGCTTAAGCCTATATTTAGGAGGGCTGTTTTTGGGCATACCAAAAAATTATCGGGCATACATTTTGTCTAGGTTCGGCTTACAGTCTCATATTTAGTAGGCACTTCCCCTTAATATTTGTGGATCGTTAAAAAACTCGACCTACAGTCAACAACTTCTTTCATGTCCTAGTGCACGAAAATATACAATTTTGTAGGAAAGCTGTTTTTGGGCATACACAAAAATTTATGGGCATACAAAATTATTTTTCCACCCAAGGTGACTTTATAAGGGGTAGTGTAATTACTTATATACCCTCAAATAATTTAAATTACTAATATGTCCTTACCCTTAAAAAAAAACCTAAAATCAAAATCACTTTCCTATTATATACATACATCTCATTTTCTTCCTTTTCTAATCCATCAATCGAAGAACAAATAGAAGTTGAATGTGCAGAATCTGAAATTGAACCAAAAATTCAACTAATTGAAAAAACAACTCCTAAAATGGAATTAAAAGGTATTTATCACAAACCCATCTCTTATTTTATTGTTTATGATTGATTGAATTGGTTTAATCCGGAACAAAGTTGGTTTTTAACGATCACAGATTGATGTTCGGCTGATAATGTGTCTCCCTTATCACCTGAACTTTTCATTATTTTTCACCTGAAAGTGTTTATGAACAGTTCGGATTATATTAATTTTTCGCCTATCAGCCGAACTACTCTCTGTTTCATCAACACAATGAAAGTTACCTTAGTTCGGCACATATTTTGTATTCCGGGACAACCGAACATTTTTAGATACTACAAAGAAAAATTAATGGTTAGGTTCGGCTTGTACGATAATCATAATATGTGCCGAAGCTAGTGCATTTATAAGGTTCGGCTCAAATTGGGTTGTGTTTTTAGCCGAATTGTTCTTCACAAAAGCTTCCTGTAAGTGTATATGAACAGTTCGGCTTGAAATTTCAAGCTGAACCTAGTCACAGAAAGAGATGCATAGGGGTTCGGCGTATTCGATAATCATAATATAAGCCGAACCCTAAACATTTTTTCTTTCAGACTGTTCAATGTATGGTTCGGCTTGTTAGGATAATTCTAAACAAGCCGAAGTCTGGTCTATAAGGTAGGTTCGGCTCTTAATCAACACTTTCAGCTAGCCGAACTGCTCATCCAAACTCGCCGAACCTTAGTGAAAAAACACAAACTTTTGATGATTTTAACCTACAAAAGCGAGATTAAACATAAGATATGTTGGAACATTTAGGTCGAACCCCGAAAGCTGCCTAAATGATTACAATTCAAAGGTTTGTTGAAAGTAACCTTAAAACTAATCACTAATCAGAATTATTTTACTAATCATTACTATTAACACTAATCCTAAAAAGGGCAGATTTGCCATTACCAAAAATATTTGGTTAAAGGGCTTCTAATATTGCTATTTACACTCCTTTTTTGTCTTTATTTGTATGCCCAAAAACAGCTTTCTTTTGTAGAGGTGGTTATGATGTACTTTTCCTTTGGGTTCCATTTTCTCTAACGTTTTAATGTACCCAAAACGGACTAAAAATCCTAAAGGGTCAGGAGAGAGACTCCAGATATACGGAACTTCGTAAGTTAATCCATGCTAACCGTACGTAACACCATTCCATAACAATTAATTAATACCTTCATTTGTTAGTGCTCCCTCAGTCCCTCTACTGGAATGTTCAACTCAACTGAAATTGCAGTCTTGTTTGGGTTTCTTTTAACTTCTTCAGCTTCAAGTGTAAGGAAGGTGTGAGAATATGCATATTATGTTGTTAGGTTTTAGGATATGCCTCACTATAAATACGACAGCTACATGGATAGATAGATCTAAGTGGGAGTGTTTTTTTTTCTTTCTCCTCCGCCGCCGTTTCTTCACAAAACCACTTATTTTCATTCACTCAGTTTCATTCAATCTGTTTAATCAATCAGGGATGGCTTCATTCACCAAAAATGTCATAATAACTTATCCTCTGAAATTCAAAGAGAAGAATATGGATTTATCCAATCTCCATGATCAATTGTGGAAGAAATTCTTCAAGGATTTAATCTCAGCATTATACTTTCAAGACATACTTTGATTTCTATACATAAAAAGAGTTGTTAGTAATGTTTGAGTATCAAGTCCTTATTGTGTTTGTTTGAAGATTTCTGAATGAGTGGTTTTTAAGATTTGGGTTTCTACACCAATATGGTTTATGATTTATAGGGAGAAATCGATGGATTCCGATCGATATAATAAATGTTTTGATTAGATTTGAACTTTTAATTGGTTTGTTTATGTACGTTTGAATGAAATTTGCAATCAATTAGATTGATTATCGGGAATTCTATCTCAATTTGATAAGATTGTGAAAACAGGAATTTTGAACTTTATTTTCTCTGCACATTTGTTGTGACTGACATCAATGGGTTTTTTTCATCACATAGGGACTCCCTTTGGTCGTCCAAAAATATTAAAATTCGACGGGGTTCTTGAGTGGGATTGTTCCCGGTTTTTCAATTGCATGTGCCGCTTATTATTTTTCTTGCAGGTGTCATGTCTATGCACTGATTTGCAAATAGGTGAGCAGTTACATTAGATGGACTACATCCACAAACTTATATGAATCTGTTGTTTGTTTCTTTAGATAAGAAAGGATATATATAAATTTGTTAGCTGATTTTGGAAGTGTTTGATTGTTGACACACCAATCTCTTTGCTTTGCGGTGAATCCCAGATGATATGTTGTGAATTTTGATGTTCTAGGCAAATGACCATTTCAAAATATGCGTATTGTTTGTGTGATACTTTAGGCCCTCAATTGATTGTCGATTTTCAACTTCATAGGGACACACTATTTTCAACTCTAATTACTAATTACCATAATGATTTTTCCTCTCAAAATTTTAGTTAGCATCCTCCACTGAAAGGTCACTCTTGTATAGGAAGAAGCTGTAAATGAAAGAAAATCTGATTCTATTGTAAAATTTTGTTGCTGCTGAGGCCATATTGTCCAAAGCCAAAGACAAGATGTTATTGTCTTTAGTTGTTATTGTTGGATCAGCTCTTTAATGTTAATTTTCAGATAATGTAGATTATCATATGACTCAACTTCATTTTCAGTATCGATCAAAAAAAAAAAAAAAAAATCATTTCAGTACGGGTTACTACTGAATACGCTGACTTTTTTTTTTTTTTTTTTTGGTTCAATTTGAAGAGGAGGTTGAAGTGTTGAAATTGGATACCGGTGATTAGTGGAAGACAAGACAATGCAGTCTTTTATTCTAGCAGATGGATATAATTTTTACAGCTCTTAATCCACTGTTTTCCTTTGATGGTGGTTTAGTGTCTTTCCCCTTTGTACAAGGGAGGGGGGAATGCAGAAGGCGAATAATGCTTTTGAAATTTTTTCTTTAAGTTCATCCACTTCCATTTCCAAATTCATCAAAAAGAGAAAACTAAGGATCTTTAATTGCCATTGTTGTGACTCTCCCTTTCAAGGTGTTATGGTCCTCCCATCGAAGCTGAAATGGGAGAAGTTATTCAATATGTTTTTGTTTTAGAAGTCTTTATCAACAATTATTTGTATGTAATGTTATTCCTAGAGTTGTTTTTCCATCTTCCAAAAACTCTTTGAACTTTTGTAATTTCTTTACTGCCTTCATGTTTGTAGATGCATTTTACTACAAACTACATCCAAAGGATAGAAAACATCTACTCATGCAAGTGAAAGTAAGAAACTCAACAATGAACACAAGGATATACGTGGTTTGGTATGATTACCTACATCCACGGCGGTGAAAAGATGTATCTTATTACTTTGAGGCGTTACAATAGTGTTCTCTCCAAGTTTAACTCTCTTCCTTACAAGATAGAATAATTCACAACTCTCTCTAGTGTGATTCCTAGTCTCTCTCCCAAAATTATCCACCTCCACTCTTGGCTATGAGTCTCTCTATTTATAGGGGAGAGTGCATACAACCAAACTAGGGTGTTAGTCACAATCTATCTATCTTGAAGTTTTGTGTCGGACCCGCTTGCATCGCCTACCCTTCTGTAAACATGGCCGACGTAATCCGGTTCCTCTGTGTTTCCTGACCCGATCCGATCTTGGTACGCCCTTCCAGTTAGCCGATATAACTTGTATCTTCTTATCTTTTTGGTTAACGCGTCTCGCCTGTCAGCTTTGTCAAGGGTCTGGGGTCAAGTCTTGTCCGATAGTTGTATGGTGGTCATTCCGAGCCACGTGGTCCCTTGATTCTCGCGCTTGCCAGTCTCTATCTCGTACTTCTCGTCTCTTCATCCTTGGGTACATCATAGCTTAAGATGTTGCCACCTAGCCCTGTGGATAATCTACACCTACAATGTTCTTTCTTCTATGTCCAATATCGTCATACACATGTTACTCTGAAATCTGATGTTGCGAGATCGATATTAACGGAAAGCATCTCCTAATGAAATTATTTAAAATGCATGACCAACCCTGTAAATTAAAAGGAAACAATCTGATTTAGCAGGCATAAAAATTTCAGCTACCATTTTGTACATTTATCAATTGAACCGGTGATTTTTCTTAAATTACAACAGAAAGTTGATTCATCAATAAAAGTGGAGCCTTCTTTTTTCTTTGGTGGATAACCATGAAACTTGTAGCATGTTTCACCAGTGTGCCCGACACGGTTACAATGGTCACAGTAAGGCCTAGGCCTCTTGTTGGGACCACTGTTACGATATTGGAATCACTGAACATTAAGTGTCGCAGATTCAATAGTGGGTACAATAAGGGAAGAAGTTTCTTGCTGCTTCTCCTCCTGACGTACCAGAGCATAAATTTTGCCAGTAGATGGAAAAGGATCCATTAATAGAATTTGGCTACGTACCATTGAGAAGCGATCGTGTAGACTATGCAGAAATTTAATAGCACGATCCTATGAAACCATTCCATAATCTCCTTTCCATGGCCGCAAATGCATGGTTGGACGGTAGTCAGAGAGTTGAGTTCGTCCCAGAGAGTCTTCAGCTTGGTAAAATAGGATGAGACATCCTGCCCTTCTTGCTTGAAGGAAGCAATTGAATGCTTCAACTTATAAATCTTTGGAGCGTTTGATTGGGAATAACGCTAATGGAGATCGGTCCAAATTTCTTTGGCAGTGTCTCAGTAAAGTACACTTGAATGGATGTCAGGGACGATGGAGTTGAGCAACCAGCTGCTCGCCATGTAATTGAGCGTTCCCACTTTTTCAGATCCTCTGAGTCTGCTTCAGGTTTGTTTAGAGTCTCATCGATGAATCCAATTTTGTTTTTCGCCCTTAAGGCTAGTGAAATTCCACGTCTCCAGATGTCGTAGTTATCAGCAGTTAACACTGGAGTTACTAGGATTGCTGTTGGATTGTCTGAGTGGTGTAATTCGAGTGGTCAAAGAACGACCATTTGAGTTTGACTTTTCAGAGTTTGAGTTGTTAACGGAAGCATCTAATAGATCGGTAACCCTAGGAGATACCATCTTAAATTTGATAATTGAAAACTAAAGATTAAACTAAAAACACAAATATTGGTTTCTTCCGTGATGATGGAAGAGGAAAACTTCAAGTCTATTTATATTGTCTATTTATATGTTGTGTCGAGAGAAACATAAACAGGTGTTTGTTTAAATGAGTGGCAGCTGCCATTAGAAGAAGAAGAATTACCTTTTTTTTTTTTGCTTTCTGCTGCATGCGGGACTATCGATCTCCAACTCCATCGACCACCGTGTATCATCATGGAAACATTCTGTTTCTCTCGACACAACATCATGTTCTTCTTCCTTCAACGGTTAACTCATCACTTGTTCGAATCTCCATCGGTGGAAGAATTCATAACAGCAGCAACACCTCAATCCACTCTTATTGCTCAACCCATTTTATTCCTTCATCTGTTGGCAGCAGCATCATCATTCTTTGGGAGCAAGCAGCAGCAGTCTCCGTCTCGTCGTCGTTCATGTATGTAGTCTCATCACAGCCCGTGTTCTCTCCACTTTTGCTTTCCGTTTTTTCTTTCCTCTGTGCGGCGTGTTAGGTGTGTCGGTATCACACGTTTTCTCTACATCTCGAGCTTCGGTCAATAATGGCAGCTGCCACTCGTTTTCCCTTCGTTCACTCTTCATCACTTCTCCTCGAACAACAGCCAAGTGCTCACGTCGAACTCTCCACGAAACACTGCCATCTTTATCACCAGCAGCTCCGATCACCGAAACCACTGCCACCTTCCATTGCCAAAGCTCTACCATGCTGTCTATGAACTTGGTTCATCTCGAGCTTCACTTCTCTGCTCGTTCATCACTGTCCCGGCATTAGTGACATGCATGCAATACCGTTACCATCACCGGATAACAACATCATTCCATCTCTGGAAATCTCCATGTTCATCTTATCATCCGTCAATGTATGCAGCGTCTCGCTCGAGCTCCGTCGTTCACCCTTCATCTCTGAGCTCGATTCACTTCCATTTCTATGTTGTTAATGGCTGCAACCCGAGAAGCAACACCATTGCTTGCCAAGCTCAACCATGGGCTTCATTATCGGCTGCCGATAGTGGCAGCATCTCCATTCCGTCGGAAAACCACCATTGTTCTTCTCGCTGTCCATAGTCATCTCTTCATGACAGCACCCTCCTGAGAAGCACCAACGAGCTACATGTCTCATCAACAGAAGCAAGCATTATCATCATCACCGGTTGGAGCTCTCATGGCAATGGCAGCAAAATACCAATCTCGACACATGACAGCACCTTCCTACGATGTTTTCTAGGCTAAAGCTTGTCATCTTTGTTACTACGCCAATGGCAGCAGCAAACAATCATATTTTCTTCCTTGTGCACGCTCACATCAGCAGGCTCGTTTTGTTTTGGAAAACTTGTCTTAATAATATTCCTTTATCTTGGCTCAAGAAACGAGTTCATAACCCTCAGCTCAAAACCAAACAACCTCGAACTTTTTTTTTTAGTTTTCTTTATCCTTCTTATTGCAACTTTAGAAACTCTTTAGGAAAACATATAACTTCTCTTCCTCTCCTCTCTCCCTCTCACCTTGCTCTGATACCATCTTAAAGATCGAACAAGAGAGAGGAGAACATAAATGCGGAAGCGTAAAGACTACATTGATATTAATCTTGGTGGAATACAATCTATTTGATATTTTTGATTGATTGATTCTTTCTTTCTTACTTACTTACAAATGAATACAACATGCCTATTTATAGGCTACAAAAGAAGAAGAGAACTATGCCTATGGAGGCTAACAACTATGCCTTTGGAGGCTAACAACTATGCCTATGGAGGTTTACCAAACCAACTACTAGACAATCTAGTATTCTTGTTTGATTTGTCTAACCCTAGAACACTCATTTTACACATGTTAATTGTCTAATATTGACTCTAGACATCCTAGATATTTCTAGGTTAGTCTAGATAGGTGTGAACTCTTGACTAAGTTGGTGTTGAATATTCAACACTCCCCCTCAACACCTACTTTCCAACTTCTCTTTATCTTAGACGTTTCGGTCCCCTTCATAGTTTAAGGATGTTTCGGTCCTCTTCATAGTTTAAGGACGTTTGAGTCCTCTTCGGAAGTTTAGGGACATTTCGGTCCTCTTCGGAAGTTTAGGGACATTTCGGTCCTCTTCGTAGTTTTAGAACATACGGGTTCCATCGTAGTTTAGGGACATTGCGGTCCTCTTCGTAGTTTTAGAACATACGGGTTCCATCGTAGTTTAGGGACATTGCGGTCCTCTTCTTTTAGAACATACGGGTTCCATCGTAGTTTAGGGACATTGCGGTCCTATCGTAGTTTAGGGACATTGCGGTCCTCTTTGTAGTTTTAGAACATACGGTTTCCATCGTAGTTTAGGGACATTGCGTCCTCTTCGTTTCGATAAAATACTTCTTGTACTCTTTAGACAACTCATAGGATTTTCACCCACTTCGTTGTTCTCTATCCCATCACCACTTGGTGATTGCTTCCGTTTCTTCACAACATTTTTGTTGTTTCTTCTTCTATTCATCTTTGTTCCAGTCACGCTTTTGTTCGAAAACTGTGACACTTCTTTGGTTATCCAGATTCTCTCACAATCTTTCATTTCGTCAAGCTTCTGCCACAAGCTCTAACTATTTTTCTTCTTGTTATTTGATGTCATAAATTTGCCACTATATCCAGATTTGCCACATTTCTGAATTCGTAACAGATTTGCCACGCTATGACATAATTGTCACACTTTGGTTTGTACTATTTAAACAAACACCTGCAAACCCATTTAGACATTACAAATTAGGTAATTCCAACAGTTACTAGGATTGCTGTTGGATTGTCTGAGTGGTGTAATTCGAGTGGTCAAAGAACGACCATTTGAGTTTGACTTTTCAGAGTTTGAGTTGTTAACGGAAGCATCTAATAGATCGGTAACCCTGGGAGATACCATCTTAAATTTGATAATTGAAAAATAAAGATTAAACTAAAAACACAAATATTGGTTTCTTCCGTGATGATGGAAGAGGAAAACTTCAAGTCTATTTATATTGTACTAATACATGAATACAAAGATAGAAACAAAAATATTCACAAAGAATACATATAATCCTAGTTTACATAATTAATCGGTTTTGTATCTTCTTAGGTGTCTTCTTTCCATTCCATGAGATATATCTTTGGATATTGTAAATCTTTAGCCTTTCTCATGACAGCCTGTAGTCTGGAAGTGAAAATATAAGGAAGTAATTCTCAATAACTCAGTATCTTTGATAATCTTTTAGTCTTTATGTACAATGAAAACTCTTTACAGGCTGGAAATGAAAATTACATGTATGTAGTTTTCAATACTGACCAAGAAAGGATTAACAACCTGATTGATATGGTTTTGTTTCCGTGTCTCTTGAACTTTATAAATTTCTTCCACATGGAACAAAACTGTTTGCCAGGATACATTTATCATTGTGGGATTCTGATTTCTCTTGATTAGTTTCATCTTCAGGTTGTTATTTTTTTCTTGGTCTTGGCATACCAAGTTTCCCGACATGATTAATGCTTGTGTCGAGATTTCCTGGGAAGGTTGCTATCATATTCATTTTATTTTCCCCATCTTATACACAGTTATCACTTGACCAGGGATGCGTGCTAGGCTGCAGAAACTCCTGAGAAGAAAGTTTGAGGGAGAATATCTATAACCCACTTGACTCTTAAAATCAAAACTCATTAGTAAGGAATCAAAATGAAAAGCTGCATAATTACAATACTATTTATGGAACATGGATTGTTGAAGTTAAGATGATTTTTTACTTGATCAGTGTTTTTAAAATATTTGTCTTCAGTAACCAACTTTATCCTCATATCTTTCTGACAAATACTTTATTAAATATTTCGTTCTTATTATTATTTTAAAAATTAAAAATTTACCTAATTCGTAAAGGAGATATATAATCACATTAATAAAGACATCAATTTTATCTTTGATTTGGACTTGCATAACGCAGCTTATCGTCGTTTCTGTGAATCCCCCTTCTCCAAATATAGAAATTTTTCCTCGACTTCAATTTTCTCCAACATTTCAAAGGTTTTACTTCTGCGCTGTATCTCGATTTTATTAAATGTGCTTTCGCTTTTTTGTTTTTTGTTTCTCCTTTATTGGAGTCACTAAAATAAATAGAAGGACCACATATCTATACATGGAAATTACACGAGAAAAATAGTTTTGCAAGTGGGCATGCAAAAAATGAACAATTAAATACAAATTTTGTGAGCACAAATTAAATGTAATTTTTTTTTTAATGATTATACAAAACCAACTAATCAAGTATTGTCTATTGCTAATACAAGAGTTAAAGAGTAAGAGTGTTAGAATTTAATATTCTCCATCTCTAATTCTACTAAATACTTAATATTCAAGCCATATTTAAGTTAACATTTAATTACTTGGAAATCCGCTAGAAATGCATTGTGTTCTAGGAGTGTCCTACAAACTAGAATGCCAATTGACAACATCATTGGCCCAAGATTCCTTGCTTGTAATGAGACTTCTATGCATGTTTTGGTCCTTTGTCTCTTTGCTTGTACTGTTTGGTCTGCTACCTCACATTTGTTGAAACTCTTAAAGTTTATTTTATCCAAGGAAGTGATCTACTTATGAGAAACCTAATTAATTTAATGAAAAAAAAGTAAATCTGCAACTACTTTCTACAACTAATTCCTTTCATTCAATACCGGATGATTCTGCTACTATGCAAAACCAATGAGGTAAATTGGCTTGAAATCGTAAGGCACGCGCCACATTCAATATATGACGATGTTTGCATTTAACTCGCCCATTTTTCTGTGGCGTATCCACATATGAAGTTTGAAATTTTATACCATGTTTAGTAAAGAATGGAATTAATGAAAGAAATTACGTACCATTATCGCTGCGCACTTTATTAACTTGTCTATCAAATTATTCCTAGCCAAAGCATAAAAATTCTGAAAATTTTACACAACCTCAGTTTTATGTGCCATTAAATAAACGAAAACACAACGAGAATAATCGTCGACAATGGTAAGAAAATAATGTTCACCGCAAGAAGATGGAGTACGATAGAGATCCCACACATCATAATGAACTAAATCAAAGAAGTCATCTGCTTTATTCTCACTAAGAGGAAAAGCAGTCCGAGTTTGTTTTGCTTTAAAGCAAATATCACTCGGTTTATTAAGAAATTTCTGACGATCAACTTTATTCGTACCCATAAGTAAAAAACAACCTTATTAGATGCATGACCTAAACGTCTATTGCACAAATAATAATCTTCTCTAGCAGATGCTCGATTTGCCGCAATGAGCATTCCACTGTGGAAGATATAGACCCTGTCTCTTTCATCACCCACACCAATCACCGTCCTCGTAGTACGGTCCTATATAACACATAACTTGTAATTATATAAGAGTATTAATGTGTCAGAAACACTTATCAGTCTCACTCAATCTTTACAATCAAGGAAGGATGGATGTTGATCTCGAAAGTAGGATCAGGTGTGGCTTCATGTGGTCATAATGACTTATCCTCTCAAAACCAAAGAAGAAGAATCGTTTTCAATGAAACATAAGAGATCGGTTCTTGTGTTTTCTTTTGTGTTTCTAGATACGAGGAATAAGGGGAATTACCAGAATTCCAAGCTCAAGCGATATTCTCAAGTAGGAACCTCTCGAGGTATTTTCCAACGTATTTTTGATTTCTTTACAAAAGGATCTGTTAATTAGTAGAAAGTCGTTGTTAAGTCCAATTTTTGATGACTTCTGTATTGATCTTCTAATATTTGATATTTAAGATCGGGGTTTGTACAGGGATTCTTAATAGTTTTGGGGGAATTTTTTCTTCTACAGCTTCATTTAAATTTTTACAGCTATTAACTTAGTGTTTTCGGTTTTTAATGGTGGTTTAGGGATCTGAAACACAGATGAAACAGCTACAAAAGAAAGTCATGGACAACAAAGAATCAAAGAAAGCCATCCTTAAGGAAAGACAGAGATAACAAAGGATCTTTAATTCCAAATAAAGTTGAAATGGAAGTTGCTCAAAACTCACAAAATCACTTCTTATAAATCCATGTATGAATCTCAATGGGAAATGTGGAAAGCCCACAACATTTCTCATTGACACTCATATTTCGATTTGTGAACACTGATGATCATTGTATTAATGTTAAAAGGTGGACGTCCTTTAAGGTATACTAGCCTTGTTTCAATTCTTTTGATTACAAAGTGAAGATGTTGTGGTTGTGAAGAGTATCATAATATTAGTACTGGTATTTCGATTCCTTTACATTATGTTGTTAAAGAGAAAAGAAGAGCTCATGACATTGTATTGTTTATTCGGGGTGACTGTAGTCTGTTCAACTTTTGATAATTAGAGCTTCAAATTATAATTTCCCATACACAGACGCGGTCATCTTCTATACTCAATGTCTCTCTTCATACCACCATTTGTGATTGTGCAATTTATGCCTTGTTGAACATGTCTCTGAAATTTATGCCATCTAACCATCCTGTATGGTCTACTCGTTTATTATTCATACTAGGCATGCAACTACTCACAAAATTATCGCAAATGCATAACTAATCCTGCAAATAAGAATGAGTGTGATGGATTTAGCAGGCACACAATTTTCAAGCACCATTTGGTTCATCGATTGAACTGGAATGAACTGTGATAGTTGTTAAAGTGACTTTTTGCAAGAGCAAAGTGAATCCATTACCAAGAGTGATTGATTTGTTTTTTTTTTTCCCTTGAACATCCTAAATTTTCTTCTTTGCTTCCCAAAATTGTTTGCCAATCGCATGATGCATATAGGACATCTATATACTACACACCTTTTTTTTTTTTTTGTAAAGCATAAAAACAATAGTCATGTGATTAACATGCACCCATTAAAAACATATGCAAGTTAGTCCCAAATTAAAAATCCAGATACACAAAATCTTATTAACCTAGAAGAGGTAACAACAATAGCCTAGAGACTAATTAGGTTCCCAAATTGTCTCTATGCAGCACAATCCTAAAACCAAAATTTACTTACCAATTTCTCTTCAAAAGATACCAAAACATTGGGATCATGGGGTTGAAATGTATCCAAAAAAGACTAAAAATCCTAAGGGGAAATCACATTTGGAGTATCGGGTCAGGAGAGAAACTCTCCCCATACGATAGGATAGCAGGTGGACGGTTAAAACTTACAACAAGTGGTTGCCTGGTGGAGATTTAGTAGACTTGAAGGTACATTTAAGAGAGGCCTTAGAAAATGTCATTAATTATTCTTCGAAGGGGTTGACGGATTAAGGAATTCCGTAAGTTAATCGTAATACACATGCCGGTGGTCACTCCAATTACAGTCTTGTCCGGGTCTTTCCAACTTCAAGTGTAAAGAAGATGTGAGAATATTTATATTTTTTGGATGTGTTAGGGTTTTCTTTAGGATGTGCCTCACTATAAATAGGGTTAAATTAGATAGCTACAGATCTTTTGAGAAGTGTTTCTCCCTCGTATCTGTCACTCTCTGGTTCCAGATCTCTCCATATGTCAAAAACACTTACCAGTCTCATTCAATCAATGAAGAATGGCTTATGATGTTAATCTCTAATGCAGAATCAAGTATGTTTGGCCTTCATAATGACTTATCCTCTCAAGATCCAAACAAGAAGACATTGATTTCGGTTAATCATAGGAGATCCCTCAGCCCTTCTTTGTAGCTCATCAACGTGATCAAACTCTGTAGTGTAGTGTTTTATGCACCAGTCACATACTCATTTTGAAGTGTTACTATTGACAGTTAAATCTTCCCTTGTCAGGTGGATACATTTCTACAAAAATAGAAGAAAGCTTAAGTTTGGGAACATCCTCATCAATAAGAAATCAAACTAACTAAAGATTTTTAATTGCCACTATTATGACTTTTCCTCTCCTGGTGTTATTAAAGTTGATGCCAATTTGGCAATTTGCACTCTATGTATGGGAAAACAAATGCAGAGTAGAGACGCAACAACATCCTTGGATAACCCCAACCAGGTTCCTTGCATTTTTTGCTAAAGAATATCAATTGTCAAGTATGCCACTGGTGGTCACCCACTTGAATTGCACCCACCAACTTCAAGTGTAAAGAAGGTGTGAGAACTCTTTGATTTGGTAAGGGCACATATGTTAGGGTTTCCTTTTAGGATGTGCCTCAAACTATAAATAAGAATAAGATAGCTAGATAGATCTATGATAATATTTCTTTCTTCCTCCTCTGCCTTTTTTCCCTCATACATCTCTCTGGTTTCGATCTCCAAATCAAGGAAGAAGGAAGGATGGCATATGATGTTGATTTCAAACCCATACGCACACAAAGTATGTCATAATAATTTCTCCTCTCAAAATCAAACGAAAACAAATTTATTTCGATTAATTCTAGGAAACTTATTATCCAGAGATGAAATTTGTGAAATTCGTTTTCGGTTTCTACATGATTTGGGGATCATCAGGTCCAGTTTTTGGAGATTTCTCATTTTCGGATTTGAGAAATCCGAACATCCCAACTGTAGATGATCAACATGCTCAGACATAAGATTGAAATGGGTATGATAGCTGATTTTGAAAATAATGAAAGTGAGCTAGATGATTTGGGGATCATCAGGTCCATTTTTGGAGATTGACAGTGAGATCATTTCTTTTTGGTTTATAAGTTTTGGAACATCCTCTCAAGGTTATGGTCTTCCAAGTGAAGCTGAAAACGGAAGAAGTTACTCAACATTCTTGAACAAAGATAAAAAGTTTTGTTTTTTTATATTCGATTAACCTAACTTTTGCTATGTCTTCACTGCGTTTTTTTTATATTCCATTAACCTAACTCTGGCATGTCTTTGAAATTTCACATTACCAGATCGATCATAACAGGCAGCTCTTAATAACACGGACTTAGTTAGTTTCCAGTAACATCTTGTTTAATTTGTTATCCACAGAAGTAAGATTATTCTTAAATTTACTTAATTTGCAAGAGAGTTGATTCCTTACCAAGAAAGGGTTAACAAAACCTGAATGTTGTTCCTACAATTTGCGCAATTAAAAGACTGGTTTAGCTTGTGATTCCCAATCCAAATGCCAGGAAGTAAGCGAGGGAAATCACAAACCAGAATTTGATATAATGGATTATTGCTGAATCGACTAAATTTACACATCTTCGCGCGAATTCATCTGCAACACAGAAGCCAAAAAAGCCATGAGAGTAGGCACATATAAACTCGTATACTTTGTTTGTTGCTAAGTGTTTCTTTAGATGCATAAAGGTATTGTTGGTAATGTTTGAGTACCAATCTGGTAAACTTCTTGCCGTACTTGCTCAATTTTTCTATTGAGTTTCATAACTGTCTTGGTAAATGTTTTTGAAATGTAAACAACAGCACTGTAATTCTGTACTTTGTGGTAAACTAAAGGGACAAAAATTATATTGAATCATTGCTAAATCCTTGGTAGATTTCAGCCTTAACAAATGCGCATTGATTTAGATGATCCCAACTGGATTTGGTTGCCCTAAATGAATTGGTTTTTCTACATTATTAATTATGATTATGCTGAGTTGATGCCTTTTTCACAGTTACCCCGGGTATGGGGGGGGGTATCCATTGTAAAAAAAAAATTAAAAATCAAAAAAAATAATTATGCCAAGATGGTTGTATAAAGCCCTTGCAGTAAAAGTTTTTCTAAAATTTCCAGGACTTGAGTTTACGATGCTGCGTCTATGGTGGCTTCATAAAGCACTCGAGTATTCCACAGTTGTTCGTGTAACTATGGTCATACCGTGCTCTAATTGTTGAAAGAGATTGAAAAGTGAATACTTCAGTAGCAATCGTCGTAACAGTTCCAACTTCTCCAGTGTAATAATGGTGTGAGAATAAATAAACTACCAAAGCACTTAGACCAAGTCTTATGGGCTAGATTGGAGGTGCTAGATTAGCACATAAGTGTTACAATTCAAAAAAAAGTGTAGCAAAAAATTTAACACTAGTTCTCTTTTCTACCAGTTGCTAGCATGTAAACTAGCATGCTAGATTGATACGCATAATGATTCAGAGCTAGGAAAAGTAACTTTCGCGGAACGAAACAGCGCTTGAAAGAATATTCCAAGCATCCACGCGGAATGGAAACGCGCTTCACATTTTCACTATAAATAAAGCACTAGACCTTCTTTCTTACTCTATAGACTATTTAATACGTACTCTATTTAATTCTATTTCAGTAAGTGATCAGTTGATGCATTGGAACAATTTTCGAAAAAATGCTTGGATCAGTTGACTATTTAATTTAGGTGATGCATCACTTACTATTTAATTTTCGAAAAAGTGCTTGGAACAATTTTCGAAAAAGTTCTTGGATCAGTTGATGCATCACTTACTGATCAATTGACTATTTAATTTGTTTGGTTCGGCGTCGTGCATTGTATGGTTCAGCGCCTAGTATGCTAGATTAGCACTACCATAAGACTTAGGAGGTATTCATGACTGCTAATCTAGGTGCTAGACTAGTACCCCATAAGACTAAGTCTTAGGGTTTAGCAAAGGCCTTATAAATATACCCATTATAGATACAATCTTTTATGTGCCGTCAAACACCAAAAGCCCTACTATCTGGTTTCAAATTCAATCTCCTCAATAATCCAAAAACACTTTCAATTTCATCTTTTTCCTTTAAATCAAGAATGGCTTTTGACGTTGATCTTTTGAGGGCTTTTAAATCTAGGATGTTTTCCTGTCATAATAAATTAGCCTCTCAAAAACACACTAGAAGGAAGTGATTTCAAATAAATTGAAGAGATTCCTGGTGATGTTGTCTTTCATGTTAACAAGAATCGAAGCTTCTGGGACTTTCGTTGATAGAAACCCTTCCGAGGTATACTGATTGGATTCATGAATTTTGAAATGTCCATTTATTCTGGGGATTTTTTGCTTCAATTTTTGCTGCTTTGATCATAATTTTTGCAGCTATTGAGTAATGTTAGAATGTTTAATCTTTTGTTATTAACATGAAGAAAATTCTGTCTGTGTGTGTTAAATCTTTGTTTAACCGTTTGAAATTTGATAGGTTTTTTCAATTGCCTTGGCCTAAACTTATAGTGTTATTGGTTGCTATTTTTCCTCAGATGCGTTGTGAATTTTGGTGTTCCCAGGAAAATGACAATTTCAAGATATGTGTATTGTTTATTTGACACTTTAGTTTTTCTTTTACAGGGAAGTTAATACTTCTGGTGATCAACGAGTTGAATGTGTATCTTCAAGAAAAAGGGAAAGAAACCATAATGATTTTTCCTCTCAAAATTTAGTTAGGCTCCTTCAATGAGCTTGAAATTCATCAGGACATTGTTTGGAGTTTTTGTATAGCAATTTGTGAATGGAAGAAAAGCCAGATTCAACTGTCAAGAGTCAAATAAGTGGAAGAACAAGTTTTTGTAAAGAGAAGAAAGCTGAAATAGTGCTTGAAATAATTGTATGATTGGATTAATGGTGAGGCTGCCATTTTTTTGAATGCCAGTTTAGACAGTTAAGTTATTCAAGTCTTTTGATTTCAAAGTGAAGAGTATCATAACATTAAGACCTGTCTTAATTCACTCATGGAAATTTACTTTAGTAGAGATTAATCATTTCCTTTTCATTTGTTACTTGCTGTTTGACACTTTATGGTTGTTAAAGAGAGAACAAGAGCTTATGACATGTATTGTGCTGCTTCCTTTAATCAATTGTTTCCTGTCACATTTAATGTGATTGTGCAATTTATGCCTTGTTCAACATGTCTCTGAAATTTTATTGTGTAGCGTTCATCATCCTCTACCGTCTACTTGTTTCTTATTCATACTAGATGCATGAAACTACTAACAAAATCATAGCAAATGCATAACCAACCCTGCAAATAAGAAACTAGGGTGATTGATTTAGTAAGCACAAAATTTTCAAGCTCCATTGGTTTATCCATTGAACTGTGATAGTTGTTGAATTGACTTATTGCTAGATAGAAGTGAATCCAAGCCAAGAGCGATCGACATGGTTTGTTTCCTTGTCTCTTGACGTTTCATGAATTTGCTTTTCCGTTGCCCAAAATTGTTTGCCCATTTGCACCACTGAAAGACAGGTTTAAGCTGTAAGTGCCCGTCTCCTAGGCAAATAACATAGCAATCTGTAGGACTACACAAATACATCAATATTAACAAACAGTTCAAATAGTTGAAAAGTAAAATGTACCCACATAAATGCAAAAGAAATGTTGAGTCCTAGATGATCTAAATTTTTTTTGCTTCTTGCTACTGAAAAAACCACTTAAGAGTAGAGTGTAAACATGATTTTGTTTTCTGTGGTAGTTGCTTAGTCTGTGGAGACCATTGAAAGAAAGGTTGAAGCTGTAATTCCCAGTCCAAATGCCTGTCTCCTAGGATGCATCCTTTGCCCACACACCAACCAGGTTCCATGCATTTTCATTCAAGAAATGTAAAGTATGTGAAAGGGTGGTCACTCATTGCGGTCTTGTTTTGTTTGGGACTCTCCAACATCAAGTGTAAAGAAGGTATGAGAACCAATATATATATTCTGAGTACTCTATGATTATTGAGCTCTTAGATGTGACAAGGGCAGATGTGTTAGGGTTAACTTTAGGATGTGCCTCACTATATGATAGATCCGTGGGAGTGTTTTTCTTTCTGCCTCCTCAGCCGTTTTCGCCTCAAGAAATTCGGTGTATAAAACATCCGAGTTTGATGTTCCATATGGAGATATATATTATGTGTACGTTATTGGTCTAAAAATGATAAGCACAAAAAAAAAAAAAAAAAAAATGATAGAAGAGGAAATATCACAAATCTCACACTCTTCAGCGCACGAACATCAACAACAAGAAGAAGAACAAGAAGAGCTATATTTCCGGTCCGAGACCAAGAAATTCTGGCATGGGATCTACAAGAAATTTTAGGTCCTCCAAAAACAGATCATATAGCTGCACAAATATTCCAGCCTTAAGAAGGGTATGTCAGAGCATATGCTCGTCATGTAATAAAGGTATGTTTTTGTGTCATAGACTCAATTTTGTAGTGTGTATGGTCCAATTTGCTACTAACCTTTGCGATTACACCAACCAGGTTACATGCACATTCACCCAAGAATTGTCAAGCGGTCACTCACTTGAATTGCAGTCTTGTTTGAGACATCCTAACTTCAAGTGTAAAGAACGTGTGAGAGTATATGTATATTAGTATATATAAGTGCTATGATTATTGAGCCCTTAGACTTGTTAAGGGCGGATATGTTAGGGTTTAGTATGTGCCTCGCTATAAATAAGATAGCTAGAGATAGATCTATGAGAAGTGTTTCTCTTTTCATCGCCGTTTTCCACTCTAATCTATCCCTCTCTTGTTTCAATCTCCAGATTCCTAAAACAACACTTTGGATTTTATTTTTCTGTCAAATCAAGCAAAGATGGCTGATGATGTTGATCTCCAATGTAGAATCAAGTATGTCCGTCGATCATAATGACTTATCCTCTCTAATAAGTCGTCTTATCTTACTTTTCAAATAAACATAAGCGGTCGATTGTGGTGTTTGCCGTTTATCAAATCAGAACGTCCCACGGTATACACTTTGCTTCTTCCCAATTGTTTTGATTTCTTTGAATTAATGAGTTGCTAGTAATGTTTTAGTACCAGATTCTCCTTATTAACTTCAGTGTTTGTTTGATGATTCTGAATGGATTTTCTTCGAATTTATTTTTAAGATTGGGCTTTTACACTAATATGGGTTTCATGATTTTCAAGTGTCAAATTATTTTGGTAGAATTCTTTCTGTAGATTTTAATTTTAATAGCTATTGTTAACTTACTACTTTCCTTTGATTGTTTAGGGATGTGAAGTACAAGACTACAAAATGTATGTAAATTTTTGTGGAACCTTACGGAGACAAGGAGCAATTCTTTTTGCAGAAGCATTGTGGCCATCCGCTGTATCCAATAATGTGGTCTCACTACATACAATAAAGTTGAGCAATCATGAAAGTTTTCTATAAATCCATTCCACTAATGATATTGTAAGGCCTCTGTGGCTTACACTAGATCATCAATTGGAACAGCTAGAATTGTGGTGGTCTTAATTTCGAGCTGAAAGTCCTGCTATCATCGGGTTCCTCCCCAACCCAAAGCTAGAAAAATCCTTGCCTATACTTGCTCAATATTTCTTTTGATAGAAAAAAAATAAAAATGCAAGCAACAGCACAATATTTTTGTACCAACCAGGTTCCTTACATTTTCATTCAACAAATGTAATTCAGGGAGTTCTGTGATATTGAGAATACTGTAACTATATTAGAGAACAATTATTAACTGTTTACTTAACGTCATGTAACTATGTAAGCCTCCACAAGAAACGAAAATACTAAATATGGAACAAATGCTAATCCAGACCTTAGATCTAAAATAGACAAATGAAATCCATTGACCCGTCCCCCGAACCAAGCATTCTATCCCAACGTTGTAATGGAGACCTCTTCAGCAATTATGTTGTGCCACATCATGTTCCACATTTGTCCCGTATGTTAGGTCTCCCATAAGGTGGGGCAACAAAATTGGATTTGGAAAAGTGGCTGGGATAGTATTTTCCTTTTCAATTAAAACTCTTTATAAGATAGCACATTAAAACTAAATGCCCCCTCTGAATTTGCTATTTCTCTTTTAAGACAGGATCAAGTTTGACACTAGTGCATGCATATTGGAAAGAGACTCAATAATGGAGAGACAAGGAAAAAATTTAATTGAAATTTTTCTTACTATAATCAACCAACTACAATTTACAAAAAGAATGTGAACATAATAAAGACTGGAACTATGAATTCGTCAAGTATGCCAAGGGTGCTCACTCACTTGAATTGCAGTCACCAACTTCAAGTGTAAAGAAGGTGTGAGAATAGAATACATTCCTACGAAGTGCCATATATTATTGAGATCTCTTTGATTTGATAAGGACAGCTATTAACTTAGTGTTTCTTTTCATGTTGGTTTAGGATTTGCTTCAGGCTGGTTATCATCAGTCTCATTGATTAGGATCCATTTTCATTTGAAAAATCATCAACAGGCTCAAATTGGAACTTGTAGTGTTTTGCACACAAAGTCATATACTGACTTTAAAGTGTTACTATTGACAGTGGGATCATTGCTTTTGGTTTATGGTAAATCCCTACATTCATAGAAGGAGAAAGCTTACTTACAAGTTTGGGAAAATCCTCACCAAGAAATCAAAATAGATAACTTAGGAAAGATCTTTAATTGCCATTCTTATGACTTGTCCTCTCAAGGTTATGGACTATCAACAATTTGTATGTATTGTTCTTCTTTTATGTCCAATCTCTTCATACATTTGCTTCGACATGTTAGTTCTGAAATTTGATATTTGCCAGATCGATCCTAACACAAAATAGCTGTTAATTAAGTTATTTCAAATAGGAAACAACCTGATATAGCAGGCCTATGCGTACAATTTGCAACCTGATTGAACTATGGTTGTTCTTAAACTGACTTAATTTGCAAGAGAGGTGATTCATTACCACGAGAAGATTAACAAAATACACAACACAATTATCACCATGTACCAAATGCAACAGACTTATTATCTTCAAGGAACTGTTAAAATAGTACCACGTCGCCTAGGGCAACCTAGGTCTCATGCTTAATAAGACTTTGGCAATCCTAACTTTGCAAGCCGGTTTCCGAGGTTAGTTAGGCCAGAGGATTCCTAACATGGTATCAGAGCTAGACCCCAGTCAACGCTACCCGTGTCCATCCATGTGTCCGTGGTTTCCACTCAGTCAGTGTATCCCTAGTCGTTGAGGGGGGTGTTAAAATAGTATCACATTGGTTAAGAAAGCCTTGGGCAATCCTAACCTTGCATTTCATTGATCATACAAACAGCTGACATGGTTGAAAATTCACATAAAATGAAATCAAGTTCAATTTTAAAATTGAAATGTACCGCATAAATTTATTTCAGACCGACAACACCGAGTATCCTCTAAAATTCCATAAGTTTGTCTTGAATATGGAAATTTTGAGGGTATTAATCCTTCCCTTTCAATTTCCCCCAACATTTCGATGTCTGCTTCAATGCTTGATTATTTTATTTGTTTTGTGTTTTTTTTTTTTGAAAATTGGTTTTTCTTTTCTTGCTTTTTATCACTTTTACCACCACTTAATGTAATCTCAATATCACGTCTTCATATAAATAAAGGGAGTCCCATAAATAAATTACAAATTTGATTAGACTACACATACAAAAAGAATTTCTTATCCTCTTCTAGAACATCCGAACCGATCCGAGTTTTGATGTTTCATGTGAAGATATAAACTTTTTTTGTCCAAGATATCTTAAGAGCCACCTCTTTTGGCTCTTCGTTTTTTCCGTGCTACTTGTCACATAAAGTAAACACTTATCTTCATTTTTGTTAGTTTTACTTGGTGCCACTTCTTTTTGTTCCCCATCATTTTTCTTCTTGGTTTTAATTCGACACAATGGAAACATAGTTGGTGCACTCAACAGCATTCTAGCTACCATGTTGCTGGTATTTCCAAGCAAGAAATGTCATGCCGGTGATCAGTCAGTCACTTGAATTGCATTGCAGTATTGCTTGGTCTCTCATTGCTGAAAGATAAAGTGAAAACACCATGCCTCAAATGTTAAGAGGGTGTGAGAATAAATAATTTTGACAAAGGGCTTAGGGTTTAGGAAAGGCCTCTTATAAATACACTAGTTGGATCCAATATATCACTCATCTGCTTGTGTGCCGTTTTTCATTTCCCTGCCTCTCTGGTTTCAATCTCCTCCAGTCCAGATCTCCAAAAACACTTTTAATTTGATTTTTCTTCACTAAGGAATGATGGCTTATGATGTTTATCTCGAATCCATATGCAGAATCAAAGATGTATCCTGTCATAATGACTTATCCTCTCAAAAGCACACTAGATGGAAGTGGGTGTGTGATTTCACATAATCAGAATGAGAATCTTCTTGGACGTCTTTATAAGGTATATTGTTAGGATTCATGAATTTTGAACCTGGGAAACCATCACTTTTTGTGCATCAACTTGGCCCTCAATTGATTGGTTATGTTCAACTCTCGTGCAGATACCATAACAACTTCCATCATTAGACCTTATTTCGAATTGAAGAGACCCAAGTCACCCAACACTAGGGACATATGGCAGCTTGATCTTAGGAATAGAATGGAAGAAATAGCCAGCAGACATCAGAAGAATTTAGTCAAAAGAGAAAGAAAAAGAAAAATGAACCATAATGATTTTTCCTCTCACAATTCAGTCAGGATCCTTCAATGGAGCTTGCAATTCTGCAGGACATATGGACATTGTTTGCCGCATTTGTATACCAAGTTGTGATTGGGAGAAAAGGCCGATTCAACTGTCAAAGAAGTCAAATAAGTGGATGAACAAGTTTTTGTTTGAATGACTGTTTAGAGAAGAATACAAGTCGCAACAGCTAAAGCAAAAGCTACTAGCAGATGCAAGGTCTGGGAAAAGATTGATGCAACAAATAGCTTGGAGAGTTATATGGATAAAACCAAGTTTGAATCAGATGATAAAAGGAGGCCCTTGAATTGCTCGAAGAAATTTCCCATGACGAGAACTCAAGGAAAATAGAAGAAGTTTGCAACCGAATCATCACTGCCGCTTATCAGAGATATGGTGGAGCTCTTGCGGATTAACTGAGGGTGCAGAAGACAATGCGCTTCAAAAGAAAATCTCTTCCTTTTCTCTTCTGTTTTATTAATTGATGACAAACCCGTCCAATTTACTACTGATATAACCAATTATAACCTGGAAGATTCTAGGATGAATACAAAGACACCATTGAGTAAGAAATTTGGGAGCCTTTTTCATTTACGTTTGGACTTCTGTAATTTATTTTGTTGTTCTTTGACCATTTGAAACGGTTTATATACAACTTTAGTCATTCTTGATAACTTTCTTATGAGTGTCAATCAGTTAAGTTTCCTGTGAAGAATCTCAAGCTAAAGGACTACTATCCGTTACCTGCACTGATAACTACAGAACATGAATGCGTGCGAGTTTTGATGTTCAGATTTCTCGAAGAAACATTTTTGCTGAATAGAATAGGTACCTTGTCTATAATAGTTTGAACTTGACTATAAGTGGCAGATCAAACCCTGATGTGCTACACGAAATTTATTTGAAATGCAAGTATACCTTTCTGGCCAATTTTTTCACCTATTCCCAAGGCCGGAGTCATATTTAAGTAGCTATTGGATCTACAAACAACAAGACTCCCTTCAAAGTTCGATCTGGCCGTAGCATATATGCCATGGAAAAACAAGTACAAGAAAAAAATGGAAGTGTTCCAGTTATCAGTCACCTGAATTGCAGTTTCTCTTGCTTGGGTCTCTCATTGCTGAAAGAAAAACTGAAAACACAAGGATTGATTGGGGCCTGAAAAAGTAATTGGGGGCCTCACAAAATTGATGTCCACACCAAAAATTATAGGGGGCTTCCAAAGTGAGGGTGAAAGTTCAATTTTACCGTTCCTTTAAAATTAACCCAAAAATCCTATTAACACTAAACCTAGGGCCCCATTTTATTTCTTCCCCAAAACCATTATTCTCCTATCCCCCCTCCCTGTGTCCGTTCATCATCCTCCATTAACGATCGTGGAGATATTTTTTTTCATCTGATTCATCGTCGATACGAAAATTTTAATCGAAGATTAACTTCTACTACAAACATGGCACGAACGAAGAAATATAGAGTTTGAATAGAATAAATATATTTCTCAGAATGGTAGTGGTTAACCACGAAGTTTGAATGTCTAACGATTTTTCATCCTTAGTTAACGATTTTTCATGTTTGGTTAACGATTTTTCATGTGCATGTTGGATTTTTCATGTTTGGTTAACGATCTCCAAAAACACACTTATCAGTTTGGTTCAATCATGGCATATAACGATGATCTCGAATGCATCATATGCATAATCAATTATGTTAAATGTCATAATGACTTTTCCTCTCAAAATCAAAGATGAAGAAATTTTTATTATCAAATTGATCTCTTTGATTAAAGATAATAATTTCTTCTCGTTTCTTCTATTAACAATCTTAAGATGGTCCTCCAGTTGAAGCTGAAATGGAAGAAGAAGATTACCCAACAGTCTTGGAACAAGTATATATTTATTGTTGTTGTTTTTGATATTGAGAATCTTTTATCAACAATTTCTATGTAACTTTTGGTGGATTTGTTTTTTCATCTTTGTAACTTTTTTCTTTCTTTTATGTCCAATCTCTTCATACTTTTGGTCAAGATGTTGTCTTTGAAACTTCATACTGCCAGATCCATCCTAACACAAAGCAGCTATATAGTAAAGTTATTGCAAATAGGAAACAACCTGTTGATTGGGTTATACCCAGATTAATTGGGGTATAGCTAATAAGACGAAATAGGGTCATTAAGAAGTAAAGTCGAGCCACCCCTTAACCTTGTATTTTCTAAATGGCTAAAATGCCCTTGGTTAATTAACACTAAAATTCTGATTAGGTTAATTAATTGAGTTTAGATTAAAATTTTGAAATTATGAATTCAATAAATTAAACCTTTCATCTGTCTTATGATTTCTATTTCGATCAAAAAAATTTGGTTTTGAAAATGCACAAGGACGACAAGGTCATGGTTTGAATAAGGTGTCGGCTGTTCTCTGGCCGGCAAGGTCCAATTTGAATAACCTTCCGACCAATGTTCAACCGGCAGGGTCCACTTTGAATGAGCTTTTGACCTTATGACCGCCGGAATTGTCTCGGTTGAAGAGCACACCGACTATATCTTGGGCCAGAATTTTGCGGTCATCATGGATCTTTGTCGTTCCCGGCGCAACGAATACCCCCCGATGTTGTGAAGTCAAGAGTTTTCCACAAAAACGAGGAGGTCTTGAAGGAGGACTAATAGCTTTCAGAGCTTTCTTCCTTTCCTTCTCCACCCTGAACAAGAACAATTCAGAAAAAAAACATTACAGGGCGGAAGGGTTTACAAATACAACCTATCTGGCGGAAACATGGCCGGAAGGGTCCACTAAAAGATGTGTGCCGGATAAGCCATAGCCGGCATGGTATCATTAAAATATCCTTCCGGCTCCCAACAAAAATGTACACAGTAGAAACAATTTTTTTTCACTATATAGGTCGGCAAGGTCCATTACACATACATTTCCGACTGACAAACTGCCGGCATGGTTTTATATAAATACCCTTCCGGATTCTCGCTCTAGCCGTGTAATATTGTTGTGTATCGCCCTAGCCATAGAATACTGATAATGTGTCAACACCCATCTCATACCACACAGAGCACACAAAAATATGCATGAATTTCACAACACAAAGATTGATTTGTAAAACAATAATAAATACAAGAGAGTTCGTTATTGATTCTCACCTCTTTTGATGACAAGCCTCTCCTACCTCGAGATCCACGATTAACTGGTTCATCCTTTGAGTCGATCGTTGTTAATATAGACTTACTGTTAATCACACAAGGAGTCTAAGAAACTAGCCAAAATGGCTCACACAAGAATCATATAAGTTTATCTAATGGTTTTAAGTCCATTTAAGGTTCTACATCTTTTATTTATCTATCTTTAGAAAATTTAAGGTTTAATAATTCAATTAGATTGGTTTCATAGTTCAGTAGCTAAGTCTTGCGAACATCTACAACTTTGTAGAAGAAAACGAAAGCTAAATCAGACCATAAGGGTCTAACTCATCAAAATAGTAAAACTAATCTTAAGCCCAAGTCTACTGAACAAGCCCATTACACAAAGTCTAGGCCAACAGGGTCAAATAACGGTCATTGACAGTCAAATGGTTCAACTAATTAAACATCTAGTCAAGGTCAAGTCCTGGTCAATGGTCAAACTATGTCAACTGGTCAAGTTCCACTGAGTTAAAGTTTGGTCAACTGAGTCGGATCGGGATCAAATCTTAATTGCTGAGTTAACTCAACTTAGTCAGATAATTGAGTCAGCTAAGAACAAACCAAGTCAGACTGAATAAGCTCAGTTAGACAGACCAAAGCTCTACTACAGATTCCATTCCATCCATTTTCTAACAACATCAATCTATCTCAAATCAGTTCTAACAATCAATCAATACATAACCTTAACCTAAACTTCATAAATCATTTACAAACAACAACTTTGATTACCTGCAATTGCAGTAGTTGCAAGCTTCCAATCTTTCACTAAAACCCTTTACCCCGACAACCTTCAACCAACTCAACCTATCCCTACATCCCAAACCAACTTCAAGAGTTCTATAAAAATCATAGAACACTTAATTCTCCACTTGCACTTCCTTCAATACATCCTAATACCAATTTCTAAAGCTCAATCCTTATATTATCTTAATAGCAACTACACACCCGCCAAACTAATTCAACCTCATATTCTATCATTGATCTCTAACACAGTTGCTCGCTCATCTCTTACATTCAACCCGCACCACCTCAACAGTTCAGTTGAGATCATACTTACTTCATATTACCTACAATTTCCTCCACTAGCACCACTAGTAACTCCAGCAACCCCTGCACTAATTTCATACACATTAGCTCCATCTCACCTATAATTTGGCTTCAACATAACACCACCAACAATTTGCACACCTGTAATAGTTCCCCACCAACTCTATTCACAATACCTACAATCTTAACACACATACAAACATCATCTCAAATCACCAACATAGCTAAACTGCCACTACAACTCTAGAATTCTCAATTTATCCACTAAACACATCATACTTCAGTTTAATCAACTCAACACCCTTCTTCAAATCACAGTTCAATGTCCAAATTTCACAAACATCAAGTACATCCATACTTCAATGAATACAACAACCTTACTTAAAAATCATTTCCATTCCATAACTTAACAATATAATTAGTAACACTAAACTAAGATTACAGAGAAGAATAATTAACTCAATTTAGTAATACTCATCCAATTGAATTCAGTTCTCCTTCACCTGACTCCATTCATCAATTTATCTTAAGACTAATAACAACTCCTCAATAACCATCCTCATCATTACACCTAAATCAAACCTAAGTTCTTCATTAGCTTCAAACCAACATATGATTCAAAACTTCAAAACCTAAAATAAATTCTCAAATCTTCCTTTCTCTAATTCAAACTCAAAACATCAATCATAATCTCCAAATCCATCAAACCCATCTTTTAATTCTTCTTAATCATTACTCAAATCGAACTCCAATTCAGTTCTCTGAGAAACCCTAACTTTCTCGATCTTCATTGAAACGACTTCATAATTTCAATTTAACCACAATCCATCTCTAATCTTCTCCCTAATTACTCAATTTCACCATCTACATCCTCATATAACTCATTAAGAAAGCCTAATCTTTAATTCACTCCCTCATTCGAGTCTGAATCAGTAACAGACACCATCATCATCACAATCATCTACTCCATGACTTTCGCCACCTCTTACCGATCAAAAATCTTCCATTTGATCTCTCAAATCATCTACAGATGAAGAACGCTGGAAGAAGAAGAAAGAAAGAAAGAATAAGAAGAAAGAAGAAGAATGAATTCCTAGATCGAGTTATGGTGTAGATAAGGCCGACCAAATGTTAAAGGTACACAAGAAACGAATAAGTGGAAGCCAGGCAGTTTACGTGCAAAAACACTCTTTTGCCCTTCTCACTAATCTGGTAAATTCTTCTCCGACTGGTATCCGATTGGCACGTTCGAGTAGCCCATTCCGCGTAACTTTTCGAGACCTATATAACTGTACTAAGTTTGTATCTAGATCGTTGTTAAATTTATTCTTATTAATTAAAGTCCGTGTTAAACTAATCGAGTCATTATCGACTAAATCGACACTTGACAGGTCTAATAGCGTTGACGATCTTTAGGGTCCTTACACAGATGTACCATACATACATCAAGTGTACCTGCAAGCAAATGCAGATATATATAGGGAGGAGGATGTATCGCACATACATCAAGTGACCCTGCAAGAAAACACAAACACAATAATAGCTTTATTACGGATTACGACTAATCCGACTCTAACCTTAGTGCATGATAAACATGCCTTTGTGCAGATTTCAACTAATCCGACTCTATCCTTATATAGCATAATGCTAGTACCTAATGCATGATAAGCATGCCTTTATGCAGATTACGTCTAATCCGACTTTGCTTTATGCGGACAATTAATCCGACTTAGTTAAATTCATCCATCATGAGGAGATTTGCTGCAAAACATCAAATGTTAATCCATCATATTTAATGTTAAGGCATTCAATATTTTTAAAGCATTTACTTTATGTAAACATTTTCAGTTCATTGTCATACGATAAGGTGTCGTATTGTCATTTATTGTGATGATCGTTGTGGAGCAGGTGCGCTAGATTGCGGCACTTGATTCTGGATATACCAGTGCAATACGTATATCAGCTTTAGTCTCTGGAAGTACCCGTGCGATACGTGTATCGCCTTAAGTCTTTGTGTCTAGCTACTTATAGCTTGCTTTTAAGCATAATGATGCTTTGCTTAAGCGTTTATGTATTCAATATATGAGTTAGAAACTGCCCTATTTGTCCTTGGACTGGCAAGAATGGTAGGAGATCGTATCGCCCTTAAGCTTTGTAGCCTTTGTCATGAGGTTCCCTTTTTCCCCTGAAAATTCCACTTACTGGTTAATAACAGTAGAGAAAGTATAGTTATAAATGATTATGCTTCAAGTCAGTGACTAGGCATGTTTAAGTTCATTTCTATAATATGATAAATTTAGAAATAAAGAGATAAGAGTGTCCCCTGTTATGGACAATATTTGCAAGCTAAATCATGAGCTTGGCGAGCTCGAATGCACTGTCGTGACCGATCCGAGATGAATGCATTGAGCATCTAAAGCATTTTAAGCATATTATATTATGACAATTTATTATGAAAGCAAGTGTATGCTAGATGACATGAACATGTTTCTAATTTTGTAAATGTCATTGTATACAGTAAAATAATTCTTTTGACTATCATATGCAAATGTTTATCATTTATGGATTGGCTACATAGAGTTTATATCATATTTACAATGAAATGAAATGCAACAGTGGCATACTATTATGTAATAGCGAGTTGGTGTTGCTCATTCAAAGGCAAGCAATTCTAATGTGTTATAACGATGCTAAAGTTGATTTCTAAATCACTCGATTAACCTGTATGATTTCTATCTAATTCCTGTAATAAGGTGTCGCTTAGAGTAATACTTCATGCGATTCTAGATTATTCATTATTATACAAGTATGTATAAAGTTAAGACTTTGAGACTATAGATACTTAGCCTACTGTTAAGCTAGATAGTTTCTTAGTGGATCGTGTCCAATGTTTCTTTGCATTGGCGATTTATTCCAGCCCCTGTGTGTTTCAATTAAAGGTTAATAACCATTCAAAAGAGTTAAAGACAAATTATAATGTCTTAACTAAAGATGTTAACAGTAATTGCGAACTGTGATTTAAACATATATTGTTTTTATAGTAAGCTGGGTATGCTATTCAGACTTCATATGGATTGCATTTTTCAATTGCGGAAATCATGCAACATAGTAGAATTCAGAGATAGGGAGATAAGATTTTCTCCTGTTAGTTTGTAGCTCTAGTGTTGAGCTTGACAGACACCGGTGCACCATCGTGGACGCTCCATGATGAGTGGTTTTGATAGTATACAGTTATTGGTCTTGAAATGACCATCTAAGATAAACGCCATAGCATAGTCTCTTTGTAGATCATTTCATCATGCACCTGTTATTCATGAAATGTATCAAAATTCTTTTGATTCAAAGCATATAAGCATATATTTAAGTAATAAAGCATCTATCTATGGTATTATTTGGTAGAGCATGTTATGTATGCAATATAAATCAGTAAATAGAAATGGGATAGTATGTTATCCGAGATGTTGTTCCAAGATGAATAGATGAGTCCGAGTTCGCTCTTTATCAGACCGCGTTGATCGTTTCATCTAGTTGGAATCTGTCCGAGATGGCTGCTTCGAGATAAGCCTGGCGAGTATGAATAAACCATCTGAAATAGGCATTAGCCGCAATAGTTGAGTCCCTCTGTTGGACATGTCAGAGTATACCTGCTGTTTATGAAATGCATTAAATTTCTCCGAATTCAAAACATCAATCATTTATTTAAGCATTTGAGTATAAAGCTTTTAGGTATAACTAATCTATCATCTCATGTATGTAATTAGAAAAGTGGATCAGAAAGTAGATATGGGATAGAGTGTTATCCGAGTTGTTGATCGGGTGACATGTCTGAGCTGATGCTTCTAGTATGATGTCACTGTCACGATCTGAGTTGTTGGCTCTCATCGTGCTGGTTGCTTTGCTAGTACGAGATGGTTGCTGCAATTGGGTGATGAGTCCGAGTAGCAGTCCGAGATGAATGCTTCTTCACGAGATGGTCTCGAGGTGAGTACTTGTGAACTGCTGGTGAAGGGATTTCCTCCTGATCATCATTTTGCTGTAACAAAAAGTCAATTCAGTGAGTAATCACAATATGAAAAACTCCTTCGGCAATTGCTATGAAAGAAAGCACGAGGGGAGAAAAAAAAAAGCCCAAGTCCGAGTGATTCAATGATCAGTCCGATATCACTGGCATGGTAAGAGTTTATGCTTCTTTCCGATGTTGGTTAGTTGTGTAACTACAGAAAATCCATAGTTACACCCACTCTCGAATTAGATAAGCACAAAGTTGAATGAGAACGAGTTTATACACAAATCTTCTTCTCTTTTATTAAAATCCTTAATACCTTAGGTTACAAGTCGCTCAAGAACACTCTAGATCTAGACTGCTCTCTTACAAAAGTTCTCTCTCTCTCCAATAATGTCCCAACCCCCTCTCAGGAGGCTAAGTCTCCCCTTTTATAGGGCAAAATTACATAATGGAATACAACTCGATTTATCTCGGACTGACGCTTTTATCTCGCTCTAAACAACTTTTACGCTTACTTTTTTCCTTAAAGATCGGTTCATGTCGGGGAAAGCTGTCCCTTTTCTTGCATAACAATCCACACTTCGCGTTATTACTTCGGGAAATCTCACTATTTCTTGGACAACAAGTCATACCTCGCGCAATCGACTTCGTGCCCCTTCCCTTTTCTTGTGAAACAATACATACCTCATTAAATGTCTTCTCGAGCAAGTTATGTCAACCTCGCCAGATGTCTTTCCGAGCAAGGTAGCTCTACTTCGCTAGATGCCCTTCCGAGCAGGTTAGCTATACTTCCCTAGATATCTTTCCGAGCAATGTAGCTCTACTTCGCTAGATATCTTTCCGAGTAAGTTAGTTCTCCTTTGCTGATGGGACCTAGTTAAGGCAGATCTGACAGTTGATTAGACTATTCACTTACACTCCTTCGGAAGTGGTGAATAATATCTTGCTCGAAGATTCTTCTCATTATCTCGCCCAATCTTCCTCGGACACGTGGCGGAGTGATTTTCTGTACCTACATTTTGCCTTTTCTCATTCCTTTCGCGGGTACCAAGAAAGGAAAGAGAATCTGCATTAATTTCGTAACCGCCACGTACGCGGATTTTCCGCTATCTTGTCTCCCACGATTCTTATCTACAGTTACCAACCGTTTCCCCTTCCTGTGCAACCGTTTCTCTAGGTCATACCCTGGGTCCATTATAAATAGTCTTCTCCCTCATCTTTTTCTCTTCTTTACGTCTTTCAACTTCTTCTTCCCCGTTACTATTCTTCTGTAAACTCTGCCCGCTTTTGATTTCCTTAGTTCTTCCTCACTTCTTTCACACCGTCTTCTCTCCTTTCAACAATGGCACCCAAAAAATTTCCCCTTGCCACTACATCAAAGGAGCTTGAAGATTTCCCGGATGATTTCAAAAAATTAGGTTTAACGCTGTCACCGGCGGTGGATCTTTCAGCTGTGCCTCCGGTAACCGCAACCAAACGGATGGAATTGTACAATCGCTGGATTGAGGCAAAGACGTGGTCATCTACCAGGATGATTACCACTTTGGGTCAGTTGAGAGCAGGCTTAACCTTTCCTCTGTATGACGCCCGGAATCCTCATCTATGTGAGATTCTTGCTCATCTCAACAGGGGAGCCTTCCAGTTGAACGGTAATTCAATTCGTATTTGTAACGAGTTTGTGAGGCGTTCCTCTGGCGGTTTATCCCAGATTCCAGCTGTGGCGGAGAGCTTCAACCCTGCGGACTACAACATTGCTTCTTTCTCGGAGAATTACTTCGATAAGACTCAAGGTAAAATAAGGAAGTATCAAGAGTGGGGTGTTGCTTTACATCGGAGGTCCCTGAAGGATTCTTCCAAAGTTCTTCTTTTGGATGTTGAGCCCGTTGGTTCTTCGAAGGAGGCTCCCAAAGTCCCTTCTTTGCGTTTAACTAATGATGAGGACTGGATAATGTTCCCAGTTGTTATCGAGGTCCCCCTTGTCTGGGGTTATGATGAATCTGGGAATGCTCGGGAAGGCCCCCTCCCAAGTCACGTTCATCTCGCTTCCTTTGAACCTTGGAAGTTCAACTGGTCCGAGAAGCCCTCCAATGTGAGCTCGCCAGTCTTATCCCTCGTTTCATTTTGGTGTCTTTTATTTGAATTCATTGTTTTTTTTTTGTTGTGTTTTATTTATTATTATTATTTATATATATATATTTTTTTTGTAGTACTCATTGCCTGCTCCCGGCTTGATCAAGGATAGATCCTCCAAGAAGCTTGATGTTGGATCTCCTGCTACGGATTAGGTAACCCGCTTCCTGCTTCGCTTTTGGTGTTCAAATTCTGCTTTTGGAATCTAACTTTTGGTTTTGACAGGAGGAAGAACCCGTGGAAACCCCCCGTAAACCCTCGTGTCCTTCCTCGAAGTCATCGGAGAGCTCTTCTCCGTGCGGATGTCTTGCTACCAAGGTATTCTGCTACCATATTTACTTCGTAATAGTACTCCCTTCTTGTTGCCTTAGACTTTGTTCAACTCCGAGATACTAACCCCTGTTTCCTAGGTTCCTCAATCCGCTCCTGCCGCTGAACCCCAAAAATGCCGCAGGGTTTTGAATATGGGGGATCTCACCTGTATACTTTCTGCCCATAATCCAGCAGAGTTTCCTTCTCCTCCTGGCAAGAACAAGCCCGAGAAGCTAAAGGGTGCCACTACTTCTCCGAAGGTTCCCATGCCAACTCCTCGTATCACGGTGGAAGAGCCCCCTCTTAAACCATCAGCAGGTCCTTCTAGTGGAAAGACTCGAAAGGTTTTTGAAGCATAGGATCCAGCCTATGCCCCTGACATGGAATTCTTAAGGGACGCTCTCATTTTAACTCGGAACAACCCTTCCACAAGGTCTTCAGCTATGGAATCTGTAATCTCGCTATGCGCCGATACCTTTCTAGCTCAAGATCAATCTTTCATGCAGAACGCTTCATTGAATCTTTCCACCAACCAGCACGCTGCTATTATGGCCTTGGTTAGTATTATTAATCTTAAATGCATTTGACGTACAAATCCCCATCTTACTGAAAATACTTCGCAGGAGTTCAACCGTCATATGGCCCAACTCGTGGAGATGAGGGTTGCCCGTGAGAATCTGAAGACTGCTAATGAACGAATTCAGGATCTTAGGAATGATCTTGCTGAAGAGAAGGAGCGTTCAGTTAAGAAAGATGAACAGATTTCGGAGCTTCGCAGTAAGTTTAATCTTTTCTCGGTCTTTATTTCTATCTCGTTCTCATTTTTACTATCTTGTTGTTTTCGTCAAGACCGTTCTACGAAGTATTATATGAATTTTGAAGAAGCCAAGTCGACCGTGGACGATTACCAAGCAGAACAAGCAAACCTTTTTTCCCAGATTAACTGCTACTTATCTGAAAATGAGATCTTGAGTGAAAAGCTATCGACGTCATATTCTCTGGCTGAGCGCCTGGATAATGAGTCCTCTAATCATGAAGAGTCGAATTTCCACCTTCGTGAGGAGAATGAACGATTGAGGACTGAGCTTCGGCAGATCAGTAATTATCTCACTACTTCCTGTAACCTTCACTCCTCATCCATGGATCGAGCTAGGCGCCTTGAGGAGGATAAAGAAAGAATAATTAAGAGGAAGGACAGGTCTGAAGCTGAACTTCGCAAGCTCCGGAGTGAGCTCTCCGAGTTGAGGTCTGGATATGAGAAGCTGAAGGATGAAAATGCTGAGTTAAGAAATGATAACAACGAGTTAAATAACGACATGTCTTCTATCTTGGTTTGCTTGGAGAGGCTTCATGGAAAGAAAACTGCTCCCGCTCCTCTTGTGAAGAAGAAACTTGTTATGCCTCCCCGAGGCGGTAAACTTGTTATTGGATCCCCTAATGAGGATAGATCCATGTCCGGCCCTGGAGATAACGTGGAAAAATCACCTCTAGAACATCACAGCTTTCTCGAATCAGAAATATCAAGACTTTACCATTTTAATCTTGACGTCTAGAAAACCTTAAATTCTATTATTTCGCAGAAATAAGGTAGCTCCAGGTGTTGTTGTTGCTTCGTGCTTCGCTTGGCTATTATTTTTTCTCATTTCGCTGTTATCTTGCATAATCCGAGGAGAGTTTGAAGAGTCAAATTTTGCACTTGTCTCGCCAAAAGGATAGCTTGGCTGAGGAGTTATCCAAATTGCATGGAGAGTTTGCTCCCTTGAACGAGGATTGCGATAAGATGGAGGAGGACGCTAAGAAGGCAGAGAAATGGACTCGCTGAAATGCCCAAGAAGAGAAGGTGAAATTTGTTACCGAGTTCTGCAAATCTCATGGTCTCGATGTCCCTAACATGTACCTCGAGATTTTCTCCGATGATGAACCCACTGTCTTCGCCGAAGTTGAGAACGAAGATACAGAGACTGATGAAGACATTGAGAAACCTCATCACGAGGTTACTCAAGGCACATGAGATAACGATGCTTGGGCTGGTAACAATGATGGAGCTGGTAACAATGATGGCAATCTTGATGAAGAGGGAGTTAACAATCCCTGATTATTTGCTTTGATATTTGTGATACTTTGGTTCTTTGTCCTTCTAACATTTTATCTGGGCGCTCCCAAGATTGGGGGGCATGACAATTTTTGCTCGTATTTTGCCTTAATATATTAGCTTTTCCCTTTCTTTGCTTCATTTGATGCGCTTATATATATGACCTGCATGTTTGTTAATGGCTGCCTTGCCTTGGTATTTCGGAATTACTCCGAGATACCAAGTATATACTTTGGCGAAGGAAATAATCAAAGAATAATTAATGTTGCTTAAGTATATACTTGCCCCTTATTCTTTGGGTGTTTCCGAAGTAATTTTTTTTTTTTTTTTGCCTTAATGCGAAATAAATGCTCGAAAGATTAAAATCGTATTTAAAGTATATACTTTCCTCTTATTCTTTGGTGGATTTATGTAGCATACCTTGTGCTTTTAGCTCCGCTCGACCTTACTTTATCTGCCTTAGTTGTTCATGCGAGTCGATCTCGCATTATTGTCATCTCGCTGCAATTATTATTTTCCATTTCATAGCATAATCGAGTTAGTGCATATATCATCATGTATAAGATATCAATTGCGAGTGCTTCTTATGCAATGTAAGAAGTACTCCTTAGAATTGTATGGCTTGTGTGGTCAAGCTTTTTAATGTGCTTGCTTTTTTCTTTGTAGTATATACCTGCCTCTTTGCAAGTATACACTTGCCCTTTTGTTTTGCCTCAGGTCTCATATTTCTTTTCCTCACATCTCTATCATCAGTTCGGGGTCTTATTTTGCCTCCTAGTTACGGTATTATCGTGCCCCACCCCGTTGGTTAGGGTTTTTCGACGAAGTCTCAGGCGCTCTTTACTCTTGCGAAGTAAAGATCCATCAACCTCGCCTTATCTCGCTCATTGAGGTCTTATATGAAACAATATCACACGCCTACCTACTCCCGTGAGTACCAGCCCCGTAACATTACCGACTTTGGTGGTCACTCAGCTCCCTAAAGGAGGGTGCCGTCCCTTACCCTCTGAATACCCCCGTGCTTTTGGGCTTAGGCATCAGTTATTTCGTGACTTCATTCCCTTTCGCCTATATGGCTCCTGGTTTCGAAGTCACACCCTAGTTGGGGTGGTTTTGGGACCGAGCGGAAGAACTACACCATGCCATCTTTTTCTCCACTGGCTAGTTCTTACACCCCTCACCGAAGGTAACCCAATTGGGGCCCTCGGCGGATGGGTCTTAGGATTTCCCCTAGCTGGTGGCTGTTAGCCACATCTGAGATTATCTTGTGACGCGCGTGTAGGTCTTACATTTGCCCCTTGCACTTTGTGCGAACTAGGTTGCATGCCACGAGGTCTCAGCCTCCCTAAGTAGAGGTTTTATATAGGAATTACGATCGCCTATTTTGAGGGTCGTAAGCAGACCTCCTAAATGAGGTCTTACTTGTGGCCCTCGCATTCTCATGTTTTGAATTTGCATATTTTTTTTGCTTTGTTTCTGTTGATTTTTCAATGTTTCTCAACAAATGGTTCCTTCATTTTCTGATTGATACATATATATTTTTTTTTTATCAATTCATCACGAGTTTTTGTTGCTTATGGATAATACTTCTTGATGTAAATTGGATTCCATGGGTGGTCCAGTCTGTGACCTTGCCTTTCTGCTTCGCCATATACGATGTCCCCGTTACTGTCTGTATCCTTTCCTTCACAGTCCGCGAGTTCATAAGCTCCGTTTCCCACTTTTATTTTTACGATTAAAGGTCCTTCCCACGTAGGCTCCAGTTTTCCTCCGGGTCCCTTTTGATATGGGGGTATATCGCGGAGAACCAGCTCCCCTGGGACGAAACTTCTTTGTTTCACCCTCTTGTTGTATTCACGAGATAGTCTCCGGTGATAGTTCGTCATGTGTTGTAGAGCCATCTCCCTGTTTTCCTCCAAGTCATCTAACTTTGCTAGGATCATGTCCGAGTTTAAACCCTTTTTCCAGGATTATCGTTTTGTAGTGGGTAACATGATCTCAGTAGGCAGAACCGCCTCCACTCCATATGCCAAGCAGAAAGGTGACATCCCTGTTGCCTCTCGTCTGGTGGTTCTGTATGACCACAGCACCTTCGGGACTTCTTCGCACCAATTATGGAGATGCCCGTCTAGTTTCCTTTTTAAAGTGGATGCAATTGTCTTGTTTGTTGCTTCAGCTTGTCCATTACTCTGCGGATATAGCGGAGTCGACTTTGCGGCTTGTATTTTAAAAGTGCTAAATAAAATTTTCACGTTCTCTCCCTCGAATTGCATCCTGTTATCCAAGACTATCTGCAGTGGAATTCCGAATCTTCATATGATGTGTTCAAGTATAAAATCGTACATATCTCCGTCCCGCGTATTCTTTACTTGTTTGGCTTCAACCCACTTCGTGAAGTAGTCTGTTGCCACTATTAGGTACTTTCGCTGCAAGGTTCCAGCAACAAACGGTCCCACGATGTCTATTCCCCATATGGCGAATGGCCACACGCTTAGCACAGAATTCAAGTTCGTCGAGGGTGCATGTATGCGTCTTCCGAATCTTTGACAAGCTTCACACCTCGTTGCTACACCTTTTGCGTCCTTATGAATGCTTGGCCAGAAGTATCCTTGCGTTTTAGTTTTGTAATCCAATGATCTAGTTCCGCTGTGATTTCCAGCGTCACCGTAATGTATTTCCTTCATGATTTGCACCCGCTCTTCTTGTGACAAGCATCGCAACAGTGGTCCTAGGAATGATCTCCGATATAGGATTCCTTCTCTTAATTCATAGTTGGTAGATCTCCCTTTGATTTTTTGAGCCTCAAACCTGTCTCTAGGCAGATCACCCTTCTCGAGGTACTTGTGAATAGCTGTCCTCCAGTCATCCTCTCCCAATTCTCCGGATGTGCTACCCTCTATTATCATCATGGACTTCTCATCTTTCAACTCGTTAGTTACTGAGGGTTGCATTAACCTTTCAATTCGGATATATTTCTCCGAGGTGTCTTATATCATTGATGCAATAAAGGCTAAAGCGTCCGCGTGTCTGTTATTATCTCTGCTTACTTGCCTCCAAATTATATGGGGTATTCTCTTTGAATACTCTTTCACGAGTTGCAAATATCGATTCATCATTGCATCATTCGCTTGATATCTTCCTTCTATCTGCCTGACTACCAGCTGAGAATCGCTAGTTATTCTTATTTCTTTCAACTTCATCTCGATAGCCAGCCTCAAGGACTGTATGACTACCTCATATTCTGTCTCGTTGTTAGTGGCTTTATATTCCAGTCGGAAGAAAAATACTGTCCTTACTCCTTTTGGAGAAGTAAATACTATTCCCATTCCTCCTCTAGCGCTGTTGGATGATCCGTCTACAAATATTTCCCATATCCTTGGGTGATTTTATTTCAGTAGATCTGTAGGATCCGGACGGTATTCATCTATATCCAACATCTCTTCTACTCCTTCGTCTTCTTCTATTGGGAACTCGGCCAGGAATTCCGCAATTATGTGTGACTTTGTTTGAAGTTTGTACCTCGTACTTTAATCCGAATTGATCTATTCGGGTATTCCATCTTTCAACTCGCCCAACTCTCCTCGTATTCTTTAAAGCTGACTCTATAGGGATTCTTGTTAGAACTTTTATCTTGTGAGTCTGAAAATAGGTTCTTAATTTTTCTAATGAATACACCAGTGCTAGAATCAAATTTTCTATCTTTGTATAGTTCTTTTCAGCATCATTGAGTGTCTTGCTGACGTAAAAAAGATAGGTTTCTCAACTCCTTCATCTGTCCGAAGCAACACCGAACTTATGGCATTCAGTGTAGCTACGAGACAAATCAGTAGTTCTTCATTCGGCTCAGGCTTTTGGAGAATTGATAAGTTGATAAGATACTCTTTTATATTTTGTAGGGCCTGTTCGCATTCTTGTGTCCACGTAAATTTAGCTCCCTTCTTCAAAATATCGAATAAGTGTTTGCACCTATCCGAGGATTTAGAAATGAATCTTCCCAAAGCTGCCAACTGCCCATTCAGGTTTTGCATGTCTTTTACCATTGATGGCGATGCCATGTCTTTTACCGTTGCTGGCGATGGCATGTCCAATATGTCTTGAACCTTGGATGGATCTACTTCAATCCCTTTCTCGGACACGATGTTCCCCAAGAAATTCGCTGAATCTACTCCGAATATACACTTCGCAAGATTTACTTTCATTTTGAATGCCCTCATTTTCTCGAAGATTTCTTTCAAGTCTTCAACATGGTCCCCTGACTCCTTAGTTTTAACCAGCATGTCGTCGACGTAGACCTCCATCTTGTTGTGCACCTATTTTACGAAAATCTTCTCCACCATCCACTAGTAAGTTGCCCCTGCGTTTTTCAGTCCGAACGGCATTCTCTTGTAGCAATACAAGCCTCTAGGAGAGAAAAAGGCCGTGTGCTCTTGGTCTTCTTCCGCGAGTGGTATTTGGTTGTATCCACAGTAACCGTCCATCAAAGTTAACCTCTTGTACCCTGAAGCTGACTCCACCATTTGCGGTATATTGGGTAAAGGGAAACTATCCTTTGGAGAAGCTGTATTTAAGTCGCTGAAATCTATGCATATTCTTATTCCTGTGGTCTTCTTTGGTACTATCACCATGTTGGCTATCCATGTTGGATACATTGCGGGTCTTATTATTCTCGAGTTTAACATTTTCTGTAATTCTTGCTCTATTTGCTCGTGATAAGCAGTGGCTATTTTTCGTATTCGTTGCCTTATTGGCTTGATTGCTGGGTTTAGATCCATTCTATGGCAAGCAACTTCAGGATCTATCCCAGGCATCTCGTTCATTCCCCATGCAAAGATATCACTGTATTCTTTCAACAGCTTTATCAACCTTTCCTCTTCATCCGCCTCCATCGTTGTTCCTATCTTCACCGTTTTCGTTTCATCTTCGCTGCCCAAGTTTATCTCTTGCGTGGGTTCTACTGCTTCGAAGTTCATGATTGGGTCTCCGAGCGGAGACGGACCCTTTAATTGCTGCACGGGCTCATCCTTATCTTCTGGGATTTCACTTGGAATAGCCCATCCTTCTTTTGCTTTGACCATATACACCATTAATTCTTCTTCCCTCTTTGCTGCTTACACTCTCTTCCTTTGTTCCTTTTTTCTCTTTATCTTCTCGTCATAGTTATGCACATCTTCATCGTTACACTCTCTGGATTCCTTCTGATCTCCCTTTATCTCGCCAATACCGCTTGGCATAGGAAATCAGATAGCTTGGTGATATGTGGATGCTATTCCCTTGATCCCATGTATCCATGGCCTCCCAATCAGAGCGTTGTAAGGAGATTCTACATCCACCACGCATACTGTTACCTCGGTTTCAAGTTCCCCTGCGAAGATTTTCATGACCAGTTACCTTCTTGGATTCGATGCTACTCCGTTAAACCCATAGATATTATAGGTCGACGGTACCAGATCCGAATCTCGGTAGCCCATTGCTTTAAATGCGTGGTAAAAGAGAATATCCACCGAGCTCCCTGTGTCCACCAAGATCCTATCTATTTCCCATACTTTCTTTTTTTCCACGGAACTTTCTTCCCCTCCGGATTCTCTCAGCTTCTCTTCGCCTTTCTTCTTCCCGATGTCTCTCCTCCTCCCGAGTTCTTTCTTCCTCAAATCGCCGTCTTTGGTCTTCCCATCTTGTTTCCCCCAAAGCTCTCCTCATCAACCTTTCTTCGCTTCTTTCTCTTCGATGTCTCCTTCTTCGTTCTTCTCTTTCTCCTTCCTGTTCATCTTGAGGTGCTTCCCCTCCTTGGTTCACGTTTTCTCCCATACCAGTTTCACCTCGTGCATCTCGAATAGTCCTTTCTTCATCAATTTGGTTGTTTCGATGTACCAAGATCGCATTTTGCCTCATGAGTATGGTCCTTTGCTCCATTAGAGCTCTCTCCCTTTCCATTTCTAAGCGCAACACCTCTCTGATCTGCTCCAATGTCATATTTTCTTCATCGGAAGTTTCCTCTCCGTTCTCTTGCAGAGGTTCTTCTTCCACCTCCGTTTAAGTGTTAACGGTATGGATCGATCCTTCCCGGTAACGTTCGTCCTCTTCCTGTTGGATCGCACCCTGCCTTCCTCCTCTGCTTGATGTTTCGCCTATCTCCATCCTGCCTCCTCTTCCTTCTAGACGCAAGCTTCTCCTTGATGCGATGAGGTGTCGTGCTCGTTCCGGTACTCTTGCCATGGACAACCTGCTAAACTCTCTTTATCCGATTTACCGGCTTTTGACCAGATCTAGCTTTATTTCATTCCGAGCAGCAGGTTTCAGATCTACCTATCCTCTTTTAGCACTATCAGGCTTCCTTGACCACTATTCTTCAATTCTTGCAAAGTAACAACTCACTTAGTGATTTGTGTAATAACAGATTTCCAAAACTATCTCAAGTGAGACTAAAATCTCAACATGATATCCCTATTTCTAGCGCCAAAATATAACTAGAGAAAATCCATAGTTACACCCACTCTCGAATTAGATAATCACAAAGTTGAATGAGAACGAGTTTATACACAAATCTTTTTCTCTTTTATTAAAATCCTTAATACCTTAGGTTACAAGTCGCTCAAGAACACTCTAGATCTAGACTGCTCTCTTACAAAAGTTCTATCTCTCTCTCCAATAATGTCCCAACCCCCTCTCAGGAGGCTAAGTCTCCCCTTTTATAGGGAAAAATTACATAATGGAATACAGCTCGATTTATCTCGGACTGACGCTTTTATCTCACTCTAAACAACTTTTACGCTTACTTTTTGCCTTAAAGATCGGTTCATGTGGGGGATAACTGTCCCTTTTCTTTCATAACAATCCACACATCGCGTTATTACTTCGGAAAATCTCACTATTTCTTGGACAACAAGTCATACCTCGCGCAATCGACTTCGTGCCCCTTCCCTTTTCTTGTGCAACAATCCATACCTCATTAAATGTCTTCTCGAGCAAGTTATGTCAACCTCGCCAGATGTCTTTCCGAGCAAGGTAGCTCTACTTCGCTAGATGCCCTTCCGAGCAGGTTAGCTCTACTTCGCTAGATATCTTTCCGAGCAATGTAGCTCTACTTCGCTAGATATCTTTCCGAGAAAGTTAGTTCTCCTTTGATGGTGGGACATAGTTAAGGAAGATCTCACAGTTGATTAGACTATTCACTTATACTCATTCAGAAGTGGTGAATAATATCTTTCTCGAAGATTCTTCTCATTATCTCTCCCAATCTTCCTCGGACACGTGGCAGAGTGATTTTCTGTACCTACAAGTTGAGTGCGGGCTCGGGTTGAACATCATTGTATTGAGTCTACTGACTGACTTTCCGATATCGCTCCTTGTACGATATCCATTGAGCTTTGATCTTTGATTGGTCGTCCGAGATTGGTTCTCTGAATTGTGCTGCACGAGATTGTCGTTTTTCTGTGGTTTAAGATTGATGAGTCCGAGTAAATCGGATGCTCCTTGTATGATGGCTTGGTGAGTCCGAGATCATGCTCTGGCTGGCTCTCATCGTGCTGGTTTTTGTTCCTATATCGCTTCTGGTCCGATTGGATAGGTTGAGCTTTGATTGTCCATCCGAGATTGGAGCTCGGAGATGAACTGACGAGTCTGAATGGTGTTTGAACATTGTCTTGCTGATTGCCTTGCTAGTATAAGATGGGTGATGTCGTTAAGCTGTACGAGATGTTTCGTTTGATTTTATCGACGGTGACTCCACGAGTTGGTTTCGATTTGAACACAAGATGGTGATCACGATGTGATTTTGTCCTATTAAGATAACCAAAGATATCGGTTCTCAAAAGAGTCAGTCGTCTGACCTAGTTGTTAGGCAAAGTCTCTATCCTATATTTACGTTTTTGATAAGTCTTTTGAGTTTGTTAAAACTATAAAATAAATCTTTAACCATCTTGAATATATTAGAAGTATAAATAATAAATCTTCCTCCACTGCTGAAGTATGGAAGTATTCACCAAAATATCTTTTATATCTTGGTATCAGCCTTGATCCAAGCTACGCGTCCAATACCTCAAAAAAAAAAAAAAAAAAAAGGCCATCACAACAAAAACCATACATCAATAACAGAGAGATGACAACAACCAATCAACTCATCCAAATTCATCATATGGTAACACTCAAATTAACAGAAACAAACTACCCACTGTGGAAGATACAGTTCAAACCTATTGATGGCACCAAAGAAATACCACCCAGAACTTTACCAAATTCTGAAGCTGTAAACCTAGATTTTACAGCATATTAAGAACAAGACTCCCTGCTGGTTGGTTGGATAAACTCAACCCTCGCTCCTCAAGTTTTAGGGGTTGTTAGTGGTTTGGACACAACAAAGGAAGTTTGGGATATGCGAGAAGCAGAGTATGCTCCAAAAACAAAGTTTCATAATATGCACTTAAAGAAACAACTTCACTCTCTAACCAAAGGTAATAAACCCCAAAAACGTATTTTAATAATGCTAAATCGTTATTTGCCAAGCTATCACAAACTGGTTATGTTGTCACTGCTGATGAAACGTATGATCCAATAGTCACTACCCTTAGCACTGCTGGAGAATTGGACATGCAAAACTTTTATGCACATCTACTAATGTTTAATATGAGGCTAGAGCAGCATCTATCTGCTATCCAACAACCAACAACAAACGTGGCCGTTGCTAACTGTGGCTCATCAAGCAAATCTGTTCCAAAGCATTACATCAATGCCAATCATATACTGTCACAGCAGAACAACAACAACCATGCAAATCGTCGATCTCAGCCATCTCAAAGAAATACTCCGAAGTTTGATGAACCATGTCAAATATGTTAAAATGATAATCATCAGGCAGATCGTTGTTGGTTTCGTTATAAACCAACCAACAATCAAACTCGTCATCCTGCTGCGTATATTGCACTTCCAGATGGAAAAAATGGTAATCAATGGGTTACCGATACTGGGGCTACTCATCACCTCACTGCTGATATGGGGAACCTAGCAATACCTCATGTGTATGTTGGTACTGAAATGGTACAAGTTGGTAATGGTAATGCTCTTGACATTGCTAATATTGGTAATGCTTCTTTCACATACAAGTCCAGATCTTTTTATTTGAACAACATATATCATTTACCGAAGATAAAGACTAATTTACTGTTAGTCCATCATTTTTGTAAAGATAATGATGTATATTTTGAGTTTCACACATCTCACTATCTTGTGAAGGACAGTCACATGGGGATAAGTCTGCCGTGAGGACTGAATATGAATAGGCTTTATGTGTTTGAAGGAGTTGAAATGCTGGAAAAACCAATCAAGCCACATGCAAACATCTCATCCTTACTTCCATTATTGCATCAGCATTTTGGGCATCCAATGTTGCGTACCGTTTCTCATATTTGTCTTAGAAATTCTCTTCCCATTTTCAATAAACAATTTGACTACTGTCAATCTTGCCATCTTAGTAAAAGCAAGAAGTTGACTTTTCAATTAAGCAATACTGTGTATGACAAACCATTGAGTTTTGTCGTGTCAGATATTTGGGTTTCACCTTAAGTATCTAGGTCTGGTTTTCTGTATTATCTTTTAATAATGGATGTCTATTCTCATTACACTTGGGTATTTCCATTAGTACAACGATCTGATGCCTTTCAAACATTAGTACACTTTCATAAACAAGTTAAGAATCTAATAGGTCATAGAATAAAGATTTTACAATCGGACAATGCCTTAGAATACAAGAAATTCACTGCCTATCTAAACGATAATGGTATCCAACATAGATTTTCCTTCCCGCATACATCTCCACAGAATGGTTTGGCTGAACGCCGAATAAGGCATGTAACTGAATCTTGGTTGGCACTTCTATATCATGCCCATATGCCAAAACACTTATGATGCTTTTACAACTTCCTGTTATTTAATCAACAGGTTACCAAAATTTTCTTCCATAGCTGAAATACCATTAGTTCCACAAAAATCTAGACTATAAGTTCTTAATATTTTTTGGATGACTGGCGTTTCCCTATCTTCGTCAGTATAATTCCACCAAATTAGAACCTAGGTCTCTTCCATGTGTTTTCATCGGCTACGACAATGCACATAAAGGGTATATGTGCTTACATAGGGAGACAAACCAGATTTACATATCTCGCCATGTACGGTTCGAAGAAATCCAGTTTCCTTTTCAGTCTCTCTAGCAGCAACATCCAGTTCAATGTCCAGGTACTGTTCCATCTAGTACCGGTATATTTTTATCACCACCTTTTAGTCGATGAACATTATCAAAGAGGGAAACGGCTGTCGTTGTTCCGTCAACTGCATCTCCATCAAACTCTCCAGTGCAAAGTAACTCACCATAAATCTCTTCGTCAGCTATCTTGCCTGTGCAAAATACCACTGCAATCACTTCCAGTTCACACTCGGATGTTGCAGCGTCGCAATCTGGTAAAGTTTCATCATCAAACCAATATTTAATTATAACTACTACTGAAGCTGCACAGAGTATGCCTGTGACACACTCTATGAGGACACGATATAAAGATGGCATATCAAAACCCATCAAAAGTTGTGTCTGACAGCTACCAAACATCCTCTACCTAAAGAAAATTTCATGGAATCAACATGTTTTACAATAGCGAAAAAAATTCCAAAATGGAGACATGCAATGGACGTACAAATCAATGATCTCATATGAAATGGTACGTAATCTCTAGTGAAGTATGAGAAAGTCATGAATGTAGTTGGATCGAAATGGGTCTATCGTGTGAAGAAAAATCCAGACGGAACTACAGAATGCTGCAAAGCCCGCATGGTTGCTAAGGGATATAATCATCAAGAAGAAATTGATTTTGGCGAGACATTCTCACCTGTTATAAAGCCCTGCACCATTCGTTTGGTTTTATCTGTAGCTGTGATGAATCAGTGGTCCATTAAGCAACTCGATGTAAATAATGCCTTCTTAAATGGCCAGCTGGTGGAGGATGTATACATACAACAGACACAGGGATACTTGGATAAGGACTTTCTAAACCATGTGTGCAAACTGCACAAGTCCCTATATGGCCTGAAACAGGCACCTAGGGAGTGGTACTCAAAGCTGTGTAGCGATTTGATTTAGCTGGGTTTTAAAAGTTCTATTGCGGATAGTTCTCTTTTCATCAAAAAATCTTCTGACTCAATTTTGTTTGTCCTAGTGTACGTAGATGACATTATAGTCATTGGATCACGGTCAGCAGAGATAACATAGCTTATCACAGATCTTGGAGATGCCTTTTCCCTAAAATCCTTGGAAGATATGTCTTTCTTCTTAGGGGTTGAAGTTCTCAGGGATGACAAGGAACTAATTCTCTCTCAACGTAAGTATATTGAGCATCTTATACGAAGAACAAAATTAGATGGCTCTAAACCAGTCAATACACTGTTAGATGTTAATGCGAAGATTCAGAAACATGGTTCAAAACTCTGTATCGAAGTGTGGTGGGTGCGCTTCAGTATTCGCATCTAATAAGGCCTGATATTTCTGTGGTAGTGAATAAAGTCTGTCAGTATATGCACGGCCCATATCATGAGCATTGGGAGCTTGTGAAGCGAATACTGCGCTATCTAAAAAGCACCATAGACTTTGGTATCCATATCCATCCTTCCAGTCATTTTTCATTGCAAGCCTACTCAGATGCAGACTGGGCTGGAAGTTTGGATGATCTTCGTTCGACTAGCGGATATTGTATTTATTTTGGTGGAAATTTAATATTGTGAAGTGCAAGAAAGAAAAAGAGAGTGTCGAAGTCCAGTATCGAGGAAAAATACAGGGGTGTAGCCATTGCAACTTCGGAAATTATCTGGATTCAATCACTCATTTAAGAGCTTGGCATTGCTAGTTCTACACCTATTCTGTGGTGTGATAATATGGGTGCGACTTACCTGATGGCTAATCCAGTGTTTCATGCTCTCACAAAGCACATCGAAATAGACTATCACTTTGTCCGAGAATGTGTTGCAAATAATCTACTTTTGGTCAAGTTTATCAGTTCCAGAGATCAGTTAGCCGACATATTTACTAAGGGTATTTCAGTACCAAGGTTTCATATCATCCGTAACAAGTTGCACATTCGCCAGCTCCGGTACAACTTTAGGGGGGATGTTAAGATAACCAAAGATATCGGTTCTCAAAAGAGTCAGTTGTCTGACCTAGTTGTTAGGCAAAGTCTCTAGCCTATGTTTACATTTTTAATAAGTCTTTTGAGTTTTTGAAAACTGTAAAACAAATCTGTAACCATCTTGAATATCTTTGAAGTATAAATAATAAATATTCCTCCACTTCTGAAGTGTGGAAGTATTCACCAAAATATATATTTTTTATCTCGTCCACCATCATTTTTTTAAGTTTTGTTGACGAGATTTCAGTTGCCTTTTTGCTAGAGCTCTATCTCAGCTACATAACATCTCTTTCTCCCCTATTTGGTTGATCTTCTGTCCGAGTTTGATGCTCGGAGATGAATTGTTGAGTCTGATATCGCTGTCATGAGCTCAAGTTGAACATCGTTTTGCAGGTTGCTTCTTCACGAGAAGATGAGTGGTAGCTCTCCGATCAAAATAACAAGATGTTGAGGCTTTGAGTTGAGCTTTACGAGGTGGTCTCTCGAGATGATCATGAATCACTGTAATGTGATTTTTTCGTCGTAGCCTTTTAAGATGTTGATGGCAGTTCATGATTGTAACTGACTTCGGCTCGGATGTGATTTATCCGATGCAATTTTTTCTACCATCGTAGGAAGTAGAGCTTGATTAGGCTAAAACCACCATTTTTCTGTTTTTCAGAGAAAATCCCTAAATGGGCTTGTAAAGAAAGGTTTGGAAACCATAGATTGATAGATAAAACTTGTTTTCAAAGAAGATTTTGAAAGAAATTTATGATTTTTGTGAAAATTAAATTTAAATTTCCATGAGAGATTTCTCTCAAAAATTGTACATTTGAAATAATAAGAGCGAGATAGAGAGTTAGGAAGAAGAATCTTTGATTCCCATTTGGTTATTCATGATGAATCTGCCGATTGCAGTGTTTGATGATGCTTTTCTTCATCTTATCCTTCACAGCAATTTCGCTTCTTTTCTCTGTTTTGTTTTTGTGTAATAACAACTTCTGGTTATTCACGCCTTATTCTTCTTTATTTTTCTTAGGTTTCGTTTGGAGTCGGACGAGACATGTTGTCTGAAGCACTTGTATCTTTAACAAGGATACCCCTGAAACTCTTGGATCTCTACTGGATCTGTTAAAAAACTTGATGGTGGTGCAGTATTAATGTTCTTTCACGAGTTTCTAGCACCAAAATGTAGTTGCATCTTTTCTGATACTACACCAAAGATGATCTTAACCATCAAAACACATAAAACACATAAGATAAGATAAAAGAACATGAAAGTAAAGGAGATATAAATCTTTTACGTGGTTTGGTCAATGGTGACCTACATCCACGGGGGTTTCACTATGATTATTAGTATTACAAGATCTCCATTGGAGGAGGCTCTCATGGATCTCTAAGGAAGAAGAATGAGGCTAGCCTTAGCTAGAGCCATCCATCTTATCCCTCTCATCTAACCTATTTATCTTTCTCCTTTATAGGGTAGGTGGTCACATAAATTACAAATACACCCCTAGGGCTCTCATGGAGATCTAAGGATAAGACTAAGTGGTGGGGTATACATTGTGTAGTAGGTTGTATTATAGTAGGATACTTCGGATTTTAATCTTTCTCCACGTAGCGAGTAGATCTTTTTCCCTCACAATAGACTTCGGAGATAGCCGGACAATTGTCAATCCATGCCATGTGCTGGTAGTGCATGTCCACAATGATAATATATATATATATATATATGTAGATAAATGGATTATACATGGATTTTCACGTGTATCATTTGATATGTAGAGATGGAGAAGTTGGTCATCGGGCTTTTACAGAAAACCTAAAGATTCAACATTCAGATTACTGTTTACGATAGGATGGACCTATAAAATCTAACCCTTAATTACTGTTTCCGAGTCCCATGCTGATTTTAAAAATCTCACCTCTATCAAATCTTATGGTGGAGTAAAGGTGAACCAATCTGGATTATTTTTATTGGTCCACCCCTAGAAAGGTCAGGGATTTTACCAATTAAACCTTATAATGTTGTTTGGATGGTTAAATATTTCTACCCCAAACTCGTGAACAGTGATTTTTTTTTTTTGGGGGGGGGTCCTGCAAAAAACTCTCTGATGCTTAAGTTAGCTATTTCACAAGAGTTTTAGTAGGGAAGATTGCATAACTTTTAGGGTTGTGAACTCATGTATTTATATGTTGCAAATCAGGGTCTTACCCTTATTTCGAGGCAACCATGAATTGCATTAACTTTCCCCGTATGCCTCCTGGCATAAAATGCATTAACCTTCCATGCGTGCCTCCTGGCATAAACTGCATGTCTTCTGGGATATTCCAGAACATTCCCTGCGTGACTTGGCCAGCAACCCTTCTAGATGTTTCCAGAATCTTCCTCTTGGGTCATGGAATTAGCTAAGCAAAAGAATACAAAAAACCAAGCCCAAGAATTAGATCAATTGGCTAAGCCCACACAATGGGGCGGAGAAATCCGCAAACCAAACACGGATGGGATGCAACATCTGTGAGTGAAAGACTCAACAAAATATTGCTTAGTTATCTGATATCAATTTTTTCAACAAAATATATTCTCCCCATCTAAAATACTAACTACCTAAATTTGTAAGATGAGACATCTTCTCTTATGTACTCGGTTCACTAGGTTCTATGCCACTTTGTGAAAGGAGGATAATCCCACATTTTTAGAATCCGCATAATGAATATAGGGTCTCTCCACTCATTTTAAATTAGTTTTGAGTTGGATGTCTTCAGACTTAACATAGTATCAGAGCTAGGCGCGCACATTTACACGAGGTGTATGCGAATTATTGGTCACCTGTGACCAAATTTTGACCTGTACGTGGGGTATACCGTGATCAGATATCACATGCACACTCGTGAACACTTGTACGTAGGTCCACGTGTTAGGCCGACTGACTGGACTTATATGTGAGGGGTCGTTGAAAGGACAATAGTTTCATATTGTTAGAATCCGCATAATGAACTTAAAATATATTATGAAAAGGCGGTTCCACTCTTTGCCAATTGATTTTTAGTTGGATGTCCGCGGACTTTAACACATTTCAGGATACAACGGTTTTGGTTATTGGTTATTATCTTTCGCTTATTAAACCGAGGAAAATGCGGGCCCAATAAGTGGTTTCTTGGGTTTTTATTTAAACGCTTTGTTAATCTCTTATATATATGTGAATGAATAACATGATAACATGGACATTAAACATAAACTCTAACAACTTCATTTATTTTTCATTTTCAACTAAATGTATGATGAGCAAGGCCCTTATTTTTCATGGAACGATATCTTCATCGTATATATTACCACTTTCCTATTCATCAACATATTTTGAAAACATATGAGTGAAACTAAAATTCCATAAAACTAAGATAAGATGTTGGAGTAAATTGCTAACTGTGAGTTACTTAATACGAAAACTCAAAGATTCATTTCTATGTCATGAATCAACATATGGTCAATGGTAAATTGAAGTTGTTCATATGTTTTATATTGATTCACCAAAACCACATCTACACCAGGAACAAATGCTTTTAAAGATGCCGGTTTTTTAGCGACTGCGAATTCTCCTTCTTCAACGGTTTTTTTCATCACTTTCCTTTGAAATTATTTTGCTAATTCAGGATTGTATTCATTGGGTTTTCGATTTGCTCCTTTCATACGATTAGCCCTAGGTCTCGGCGGATCCATTTTTGAAGATTAATCGGAATTTTTGAATCGACAATCCCCTCAATTTAATCGTCGAGTTTTGAAAACATATGAGTGAAACTAAAATTCCATAAAACCAAGATAAGATGTTGGAGTAATCAATATAAAACATTAAAAAATACGATATCTTCATCGTATATATTACCTTTCCTATTCATCAACATATTTTGAAAACATACGAGTGAAACTAAAATTCCATAAAACCAAGATAAGATGTTGGAGTAAACTGCTAACTGTGAGTTACTTAATACGAAAACTCAAAGTTTCATTTCTACGTCATGAATCAACATATGGTCAATGGTAAATTGAAGTTGTAAGTATATACAACATGAACTGAAGTTTCATATGTTTTATATTGATTCACCAAAACCACATCTACACCCGGAACAAGTGCTTTTAAAGATGCCGGACTGCATGCAAATAAGTTCAACTATTTTTCATTGATACAAATTTAAATAAATGACGAACTCAGTTTAATTTAAGAAAAGGATGAAGTTAGTAATTACGTAGTGGTACACTGGTACTTGTTATAATGTCATTTATTTTTATTGTATTACCACCCAATAGTTAAGGAATTATGGTTTGATCTTTTATGTGGCCGCTGAAAAGTTATGAATTGATTAATATGTCAATGAAAAGTTATGAATTTATTAATATGTCAATGATTTGGTAACACTTTTACCGGAAAGTTCAAGTAGCAATGAAACTCCGGCTATAGTCTAGCTAATTCAAAAAAAAATATCAAAAAAAAAAAAAAAAAGCATAGGCATGGGCATGGGCGCATGGTGTAAAATTTGGATTTTGATTTTGGTTTCGGATAAACCCATTTTTTAGTTTCCTTTTTTCTCGAAAACACCACTTCCTCTCTCTCCGAAAAATCAAAACCTTTCTACTTTCTATAGGAAACCACTCTCTCACAGTAAACCAAAACCCCCAAATTTCTTCCCTATGTTAAAACCCCCATTTTCGTTTTCTCTACTTCCGTCTCTAAGAACCCTCATTCTGGATCCAAGAACCCTCACTTTTTAATGGCTGAAATTACACTTCCTCTGTCTCTAAAAATCAAATTCTCCAACTTCTTACAGAAAGACAATCTCTCACACTAAAACCCCCAAACCAAAAATTACTGTAAAAAAAAAAAGCTCAAATTTCTCCACCATCTCTCTCTTACAACTCTCACAAAAACCCCCATTTTTATTTCCGGATCTTAAAAAACCTCAGTTTTTCCTCTTTTAGCAAACTTAGTTTATATATCGTTTCAATGGCTGAAAAAACAGACGTCGGAAGAAGAGGAGCAGCAATAGGAATAAATTGGTTTCGGCTGAACAAATCTCTGCCATGGTGCTCAGTAAGATGCAACAAACTGCTGAAGATTACCTTGGCTCAACTGTTAAGGATGCTGTTATCACAGTCCCGGCTTACTTTAATTATTCTCAGCGTCATGCTACTAGGGATGCTGGTACCATTGCTGGGTTTAGTGTAATGCGGATCATCAGTGAACCAATGGAAGCTGCTATTGCTTACGGACTCGGTACCAAGGAGACTAGTGTTGGTCCAAGGAATGTTCGTATCTTTGATCTTGGTGGTGGTACTTTTGATGTTTCAATACTCACCATTAACAAGGGAAATTTTGAAGTCAAGGTTATATCTGGGGATACCCATCTCGGAGGAGAAGATTTCGATGACAGGATGTTGGATCACTTTGTGCAAGAGTTCAAGAGAAAGCATAACAAGGATATCAGTGGAAACCCAAAAGCTCTTAGGAGGATGAGAACAGCGTGTGAGAGGGCAAAGCGGAACCTCTCATGTACTAGTCGGGCAACCATTGATATTGATGCTTTGTATGATGGACAAGATTTCCATGCGCCCATTACTCGGGATAAATTCGAAGAGATGAACATGGATTTGTTCAAGAAATGTATGGAATCTGTTGAGAAGTGTTTGGGGGATTCTAAATAGGACAAGAACAACATTCACGAAATTGTACTCATTGGTGATTCCTCTAGAATTCCAAAGGTTCAGTCTCTATTACAGGATTTCTTTGATGGGAAAGAACTGTGCAAGAGCATCAACCCTGATGAGGCTGTGGCTTATGGTGCTGCAGTGCAAGCTGCTATTTTGAGTGGTGAGAGTAATGAGAAGGTGCAGGACTTGGTTTTGTTGGATGTCACCCCTCTTTCTCTTGGCATTGAGACAGATGATTATGATATGAGTGTTGTTATCCCAAGGAACACAGCCATTCCCATTAAGATGGAAAGGAAATTTGTCACCCTGTTTGACAATCAAATTGTTGCCGGCTTTCCAGTGTATGAAGGTGAGAGTTGTAAAACCCGTGATAATAACTTGTTGGGTAAATTCCAGTTGACAGGAATTCCTCCAGCACCTCGTGGTGTTCCTCGGTTCAGAGTATGCTTTAACATAGATGCCGATGGTATATTGACTGTGTTTGCCGAAGATAAGAAATCGGGAAGCAAAAACCAGATAACGATTACAAATGACAAGGGGAGGTTTTCAAAAGCTGAGGTCGAGAGATTGGCTCGAGAAGCTGAGAGATACAAGTTAGAGGATGAAGAAAACAAGAAGAAGGTGGAGTTAAGGAACTCATTCGAGGAATACATAAAAGACATGATGAATGCAATCAGTGACAAGCGACCATCGGCTGGTAAAATGAAGATTGATGCTGCGGTCAACAAGGCCTTCCAGTGGTTGGATAGCAATGAATTAGGTGATTTGAAGGAAATCAACGACCAGATGAAGGAATTTGAAAATGTATGCAGACCTATCATAAAGAGAATGAAATGGACAAGACCCTGCAAAGTAGCTAGAATATGTTTATGATTTACCAGCAGGTTTTGTCGCCTGAAGCCTTATTAGTCTCATCTGAATGTGATATATTTTGCCAGATACTTACTTGTTAGTAGTTAGACTTGAGGCTTTTGTTTTGTGATATCTTTCGTGATTGTGGGTTCAATACTTCAATATGGTTGTAAAAACTGATGTTTCTGCATGTATCGGAAGAAGTTGATTCTGAGCCTTAGTTTCAATTTTCTTTATGAATTTCTGGTGGTGTGGTTTCAATTTGCTGTGCACATATGTTGGTCTTTTCAATCAAAAACTTCCAGGCTTCAAATTTGAGAACCCACTTCTTTACAAATAATCATAATTGTATTTAGATTCATTAATGAAGTGTGTAGACTAGGAAGAAACTACTGCGCCTGGGAAGAAACTACTGTGCCTGGCGGTTTGATGGCCAGCTCATTTTGGATAGAATTTGGTTTTGGAATCTAACTACAGCAGAGTGATGTTAGTTCTTTAAAATAATATTGAAGTGGGTAGACTGGGAAGCAACTACTGTCCTTGTAAAAAAATTCATCTTTGATGCCACTCCGGAAATTGCTCGGTAGTTAAAATTTGAACAAAATTTTACCTTTGTGGCACAAAGTTTGGCCATTTACAGGACTTGGATTATTACCTATCCCAATTTTATTCTAATGCAAAATCCTATAGTATGATATCCAATTTGAATTGCTTCAGCATAAAATTTCATGAGCAACAACAATGGGAAATTGGTAGAAAATGAAATATTCAGGAAAAGAAAAGTCGTGAAAACTTATGTCTACTGTAAATGTAAATGGGTTTCAACTGAACATGTAGATTTCAATGAGAAACAAAACATCAAAGGTTCAGCGCACACAAGCAATATCTATCTTTGAAAATAAACTAGAAGACTATTAACAATAACCAATTTTGTGAGTCGAGGCATAAATCGTAATCAGAAGAAACCAAATGATCTCAAGATTTTCTGGATTTTCCCGGTTTTTGGTGCACCACTGCTAGTTGTTGTTGAAGGAGCAACATAACCAGTAACACCCTGCTGGTACAACTTATCTAAGACAGGATCGCATACATTCTGTAATACCGTCATTTTGCTGCTGATTTCCTCCATTGTAGCAAGTTCATTGCTATCTAACCACTGAATGGCACTGTAGACTGCATTCTCGATCTTCTTCTGATCATCCACTGATAGCGTCCCTCCGCTATTATTCACCATGTTCCTCATCTTTAATGAATATGTCTCACAGGTGTTCCTCAACTCGACCTTCTTCCTGTGTTTTTCATCATCTAACTTGTATGTCTCAGCTTCTCGAACCAACCTCTCAATCTCGGCGGACGACAACCCCCCCTTGTTGGTTTTAATCGTAATCATATTCTTGTTCCCTGATTCCTTGTTCTCAGCAAACATAGTCAATATACCGTCTGCATCAATAACAAAGGTTTCTGTATTCTTAGCAACGCCACGAGGTGCTGGAGGAAGTCCATATAACACGAAGGTACCTAACGAGTTATTTTCTGTAGTTCTAATTCTCTCACCCTCATACACCCGAATACTCACGTTAGTTTGATAATCCTCAGCGGTAGTGTAGACTTTATGTTTCTTGGTGGGAATGGCAGTGTTCCTTGGGACCACCACGCTCATAACACCTCCTATCACCTCAACACCCAGAGAAAGAGGGATGACATCCATCAACACCAAGTCCTTCACCTTCACACTAGCCTCACCGTTCAGAATAGCAGCTTGCACTGCAGCACCATAAGCCACAGCTTCATCAGGGTTGATGCTCTTGTAGAGTTTCTTCCCCTTAAACAAATCCCGCAATAGAGATTGTGTTGAATTCTAAACTTCACCTACCACTTCACCTACCCCTTCACCTACCACTTCGCCTACCCCTTCACCTACCACTTCGCCTACCACTTCACCTACCCCTTTGTACTCTATATATATTCACTTCTCTTTGTAAAAGAATATCATCAAAAATATCAAATACATTGTATTCATGTTATCTAAATTGAAACTCATACAATGAAACTCTTTGTTTTGATTCAATCTTGATAGATTGCACCTTGGGAATTTTGGTGGACCCATCAACAAGCACAATTTGGTGAATGTTGTTCTTGTCCATCTTAGCATCCGTCAACCAAAGCTCACTAGGTTCCATACATTTCTTAAACAAGTCCATGTTCAACTTTTCGAATTTAGCACGAGTTATGGAAGTATGAAAATCAACACCTTCATACAAAGAATCAATCTCAATGGTTGCGTGAGTCGTGGACAAGAGAGTTCTCTTTGCCCTCTCACAAGATGTTTTCAGCTTCCTAAGGGCCTTCGGATTTCCACTAATGTCTTTCTTGTGCTTTTTCTTGAACTCTTGAACAAAGTGATCAACCATTCTGTTATCGAAATCCTCTCCTCCAAGGTGTGTATTACCAGATGTAGCCTTGACTTGGAAGATACCCTCTCTAATGTTGAGTATTGAAACATCAAAAGTACCACCACCAAGATCAAAGATAAGAATATTCTCTGCAACAGCATTGGTCCCCTTCTTCTTTCCAGTGATTACATAGGCCGCCTTTTTATAGGCCGTAAGCAATACCTGCCGCTGTTGGTTCATTGATGATTCGCAGAACATTAAGGCCGGAAATTTTACCAGCATCCCTAGTATCTTGATGCTGCGAATCATTGAAGTAAGCAGGGACTGTGATAACAGCATCCGTAACAGCTGAACCAACGTAAGCTTCTGTTGTTTCTCGCATCTTAGTGAGAACCATGGATGATATTTCCTCAGATGATAACCTTTTCAACTTTCCCATGTAATTAACTTGAATCATGGGTCTCTTGTCTTCTCCAGCAATGACTTTGAATGGCCATAGCTTGATATCACTCTGAACCGTTGTATCGTTGAATTTCCTACCAATTAAACGTTTAGCATCTGCATTAAAAGATAAAACTACAAACTTAAAACAACAAACAAGATCACGAAATTTTAGATAATCAATAAAAATTGGAATTCTGGAAAGTAGCGAGCCTTACCGAAAATAGTGTTGATAGGGTTAATAGCAACCTGAATCAGAGCAGAATCACAGATGAAACGGTGAGTATCAGTAAAGGCAACATAAGAAGGAGTAGTCCGATTCCCTTGATCATTAGGGATAATCTCAACTCTTCCATTCATCCATACACCGACACATGAATAAGTCGATCCCAAATCAATCCCTAGTGTTTTTCCTCCTCCACCCATTTGTTGGTAGGAACAGAAGAAAATTGAGCTAAAATCTTAAATTTCTGAACCCTAATTTCTAGATCTATAAAGTGAGATATGAGAGAGAAGGTGAAGATGAAGAATTGAAAGGATTTGAAGACAGAAAATGTCAAGGAAACATGGAAAAGTGTGAGACCGCGAAAATAGAGGTACGTAGTGGAGTGGTGCTCTATATTTTGGGGAAAAGGGGCTGAGATACCAAAGCAAATTTACTAAAGTGGGAAAGAAAACAAACGAACTCCAAATAGTTTCATATTCTTCAATTTTAGTGGTAGCAATTGAACCCAAAGATATTAGAGACTAGGTATATAGTATATACAACTGCACTAAAAAAGTATTACCAGGGTGATATGAAAGTGCTAATATGGCTAACCATTGGTTAACTATGTTTGAACCAACTAAGTGTACACGTTTAGGTACAGTTATTCAAACCGAAATGAAGTTACATTTCATTTGTGTATAACAAGCTAAGTTCGATCTCAACAGTTGAAAGATATTATCTTGAATCTAATCAGGTTTTCATCTAACGGTGTGTAGTTGAATGCTTTGTTACCAAGTTAACTTAGATTGCCTGATTTGGAGACTATGTAAAGGAGAACTCCAGCCACCGAGAAACCTAATCCCCACACCCCATGTGTGATACTAGTTGGATAAGCTAGAGTCTATTCTCCTTTAACCTTAGGTTTTTCACGAAACCATGTACGTTAGCGACTTAAAGACTTCATTGGGATTGTGAAGCCAAACCCAACTATTTTCTCTGTAGTTACATGATCTGATCTTGTTGTTTCCATCGTGTTTGAGTACAATCGTAAGATTGGCTTGAGATTTATATCTCTAATAGGCAAGATAGAAAAGTAGTCACAAACATCTTCGTATCATCGTTTGTGATTCCACAATATCTTGTTTCGCTAGTCGATTAAGATTATTGTGAGGTTATTGATATTTCTAGGCTATTCTTCGGGAATATAAGTCTGGTATATCAATTGGTTCCTATTCACCTTGATTTATCGAAAGACGGAACAAAACTCGTAGGTATTTCTGTGGGAGACAGATTTATCTATTCCTATAGACTTTTATGTGTGATACAGATTTATTTTTCAAGTCTTAGACTTTGGTTCGTAGAAACTCTTAGTTGTGGATTAAATCAGCTACCAGAATCAAGTGCGTAGTATCCTGCTGGGATCAGAGACGTAAGGAGCGCAACTGTACCTTCAATTAGTGTGAGGTTGATTGGGGTTCAACTACAGTTCATACCAAAGTTAGTTTGTAGTAGGCTAGTGTATGTATCGTCTTAATACAGTGTGGTGTTCAATCTGGACTACGTCCCGGGGTTTTTATGCATTTGCGGTTTCCTCGTTAACAAAATTTATGGTGTCTATGTTATTTCTTTTCCGCATTATATTTTGTTATATAATTGAAATATCATAGGTTATGCGTTGAATCGATCAATTGGTAAATCCAACCTTTGGTTGTTGATTAAAATTGATTGATCCTTGAACACTGGTTTATGGTATCATTCAAGTTAACTCTCTTATATTCAATCGGTCTCAAAAATTATGTTTGTTTGATTGCGTATTGAATTGCGAGATTGAGATATAACTCTTTGATATATTTTTCATAAGATTGAGTCTAACTGTATAGTTGATTCTCTTGTAAGTATATAGGAGTTAGTCCATACAGATTGCTAATAGAAATATTGGGTGAGGTTGTTAGACCCCCGCTTTTTCACCATTGTTGTCAAAAGGCCATGAATTATGGAAAATTTGATGATAATTACAAAATGATGCACTAACGGAGAATCTACTATATGAGGCAAGGGTGTGTAGTGGCGACCCCTTGCTTTCAAAAACCTCAACTATAGTAAGAGGTATGGTTATCTAAGCCTACCGAAATGTTGCTCTCCCTCAAGCTTGTTATCCAACCAAACTTTGTAATGAACACATCATGGATTGATTGACTAGCAAATAATAAGTTTGGAGGTATTTGATAGACGCATCTATGTGTCTATTTTGATATCAATTCTCTGTAATATTGGTTCTCGATTTTGTGCTTATTTTCTATTTTATGTAATTATATGTGTTTTTGGAGAAATAAGCTTTTGCGAAAAAAAGTTGCTCGAACTGTGAATTATAATGGAATCCTAAGTATCAGGTCTCTAAATTTCATTATAATCTTTCCTTTATATTTTACTTAGTTTTATCATTTAAGTCCAAAATCAAATCTTTAAAAGTATTTGAACGAACTTTTCTTACCACTGTATAAAAATCATCACTTGTAGTTATAGTTTCCTTCCTAAATTGATGCCTGGGTTATATGCTTTAATTTTTGGAGTTGGTTCTTAATGTTATCAACAATTGAACATATTCATTCATAAAGATCAGTGGATATCAATTTACGGTTTAGTTTATCACGCCATAATAGCTAATTATTTGAATTCAGTTTTTTTGAAACAAGATTTGAGATATTAGTAAAAGGTGATGAAAAATGTGTTGGCAGAACTCGCAAAGGAGGAACTTACACCATTGTTGTTAAAAGGACATGGATTCTTAAAATTTGATGCTGATTAACATAATGCTGCATGATTCACCATAATTCTCAGTAGTCAACAGTAAAGATCCTTGTACCAGATTTGTAATAAAAGTTAAATGGGTGATCGCAATATTAGTATCCAGGAATCAACCTATTTTGTACCCGAACTGTACACGAACAAGTTTTATAATCATTAACTCAAGACACAAATCCACAAGAGCAAGTATTGTAGTTTCTATACAGTTTGACTTTAAAAATTATCTAGGTTTGTTTACGTACTACTTGTGATATTTCTAGTATAAAAATAAATAAAATAATACGGAAAAAAAACCAACAACAAACTGGAAATTTTACTAACTAGGAAAACTGCAATATGCACCTAGTTCAATTTGAACAACTGTTGATGGTGGTTTTTAGCTTAGGGTTAAAATCGTAAAACACAAAACCCTAGCAGACAGTAATGTCACAACATTTAAAGCAACGAGAATTTACTAGGCACATTTACTGAAATCTTTAATGTGTTTCAAAAATAATTACCCGGGTATATTTTTCAAATTAGGGTTATGATGAGCCAAACCCTAATTCCCACGTGTGCCAATGGAAAATCATGCCAGCCACAACCACCGCGCCAAGGCATGCCGACCATGCTATCCGCACCTCTGTGCCAATGGAAAATCATGTCAGCCATACCGACTGCGCCAAGGCATGCCAGCCGCACCCCTATGCCAATGGCAAATCATTTCAGCCACACCGACCGCTCCAAGGCATGCCAACCATGCCATCCGCACCTATGTTCCAATGGAAAATCATGCCAGCCACACCGACCACGCCAAGGCATTCCAACCATGCTAGCAGCACATCTGTGCCAATGGAAAATCATGCCAGCCACACCGACCGTGCCATGGCATGCCAACCATGCCAGCCGTACCTCTGTGCCAATGGAAAATCATGCTAGCCATACCGGCCGAGCCAAGGCATGCCAACCATGCCAGTCGCACCTCTGTGCCAATGGAAAATCATGCCAGCCACACCGACCGCGCCAAGGCATGCCAATCATGCCAGTCACACCTCTGTGCCAATGAAAAATCATGTCAGCCACACCGACCGCGCCAAGTCATGCCAACCGTGCTAGCCGCACCTCTGTGCCAATGGAAAATCATGTCAGCCACACCGACCGCGCCAAGGCATGCCAACCATGCTAGCCTCCCCTCTGTGCCAATAGAAAATCATGTCAGCCACACCGAACGCGCCATGCCAAACACCTCTCACCATGTATCCTCATGCCATGCCATCATGCTGGCCTTCCTCATTCGGCTACCAAAGTGAAGGCATGTAACAATCAACGGTTTCCCTTCAATCCCAGGAGAAAATCCTGGCCGTCTAAGGTCCCCTCATGACCTTTGGCCCAAAACCCTAGCTTGGTCACGCACTTAGCCAAAGCTAGCCACGCCGGCCGCGCCATGCCAAACACGTCTCGCCATGGCCCCTCATGCCGCGCCACCATGCTGGCCTTCCCTATGCGTCTACCAAAGTGAAGGCGTGCAACAATCAACGGTTTCCATTCAATCCCATAAGCAAATCCTGGCGGTCTAAGGTCTCCTCATGAACTTTGTCCCAAAACCCTAGCTAGGTCACGCACTTAGCCAAAGCTATCCACGTCGGTCGCGCCATGCGAAACACGTCTCTCCATGGCCCCTCATGCCGTGCCACCATGCCGGCCTTCCCCATGCAGCTACCAAAGTGAAGGCGTGCAATAATTAACGGGTGCCCTTCAATCTCAAGAGAAAATCTTGGCCGTCTAAGGTCCCCTCATGACCTTTGGCCCAAAACCCTAGCACGGCCACGCACTTAGCCAAAGCTAGCCACGCCGGCCGCCATTCCAAACACGTCTCGCCATGGACCCTCATGCCGCGCCACCATGGTGGCCTTCCCCATGCGTCTACCAAAGTGAAGGCGGGAAAAAATCAAAGGTTTCCCTTCAAACCCAGGTGCAAATCCTGGACGTCTAAGGTCCCATCACGACCTTTGGCCCAAAACCTTAGCTTGGTCACGCTCCTAGCCCAAGATATTCATGCCATGCTCCCATGGCTACCTCTTGGCCCCACATGCCAAGCCAAAACCGCAGCTAGCCCAAGCTAGTCACGCCATGCGCCCATGGCTACCCCTTGGCCCCACATGCAAAACCAAAACCGCACCTAGCCCAAGCTAGTCACGCCATGCGCCCATGGCTACCCCTTAGCCCCACATGCCAAGACAAACCAAACCTAGCCAAGCTAGCCGCGCCATGCCAAACGCACTTTTCCTTGGCCCTAGCCATGCTAGTCATGTCATGCCAAGCCAAGCGTCCTCGTCATGCCATACGCCCATGGGGAACCCTTGGCCCCTCATGCCAAGTCTAAACACACCCTATCCGTGCCACCGTGTTATACCTTACTGCGCGGCTACTAAAACAAAGGCGCGCAACGATCAACGGTTGCCCTTCCTCTCAAGATGCAACATCTCGACCATCGAAGGTCACCAGGCTAGCAAGTTCCCCGAGCTCGACTTACCAAGCCACAACAACGTGTTACATGTTTTCCAAAAATATTCGAGATATCAAAACAAACTGGGGGATTCTCTTTGGGTATTGGTTTGGTGGTCTACATCGTACGGCCTACACTACACCGTTCATAAGGAAGTGTCATAAGGGTGAGGCGCCTAGTAAATACGGGAGTTATGTGGGAAACGTTCATGGGACATAAAGCAGTGAGTTAACAACCTTATGGAACATCAATTCCTTAACGTTAACAGTTTCATGAAAACCAGTTTCATGTGTTAACCACTTTATGGAACATCAAGTCCATGCATATGGTTACCACCTCCTCCCATTTACTTGCCCACTCCTTAATGAGACCAGGGTACGTTTCTACCTCGACTTGTATAAATAGGTCTTACCTATTTCTCTTTGGACAACAAGTTCATTCAGACAAGACAACACTCAGAAATACTTACTTAGTTCTCTTCGTGAGATCTCCTACCTTTTCTGAAAACAAGTCATAGAAACCCAACTGCTCTTCCAGAATCAACTATTCTTGTCTCACCACTCTCCTTGCTTCCATCCCTAAAACCAACCCATTATCCCCCTCTTTGTGACCGAAGAAAGTCTGGAACGACCATTTCTTGGTTTAGGCCGGACTTGTACAGGTTGATCTCTCGAATCTAAAGTACTCCCTTGAAGTACATTGTTTAGAGTTTTAAACAGTTTCTCACCTTCACACCCGCAATTACCAAAATTAGCAGAAACTATTTTCACCTATAAACAACAACATTTTGTATTAAGCCGCTACACACACCAGCCTACTATTAGACTTCATACTGAAATGTAGTTGAGATACAATTAACACTTCGAGCTATCCAGCTGTAGGCATGCTCCTTACGTCCCTTGAAGACAATGTGATCTATTGCAAATATAATCTGGGTAAGTATTATCAGGATAAAAATACACTCCACCCTGTCGAACGCTTTCCACATATCAAGCGTCATTGTTAAGGATTGGTTTTGATTTTTTTTTCACCGCATTCGGTTAGATCATGCATGCTTAATGATAATGTTGTTGTTGATGCATCTTCTTGGCACAAATCTGGATTATGTTTAAGATATGATTCTACGTAATATGTACTTCAATTTGTTCGCCATTAGGTTAGATATAATGTTTTAAAAGGAATTAAACAAACCAATGGATTTTAGCGGATTCTTATTCGTAATGAAGGCCTGAGCCATATCCACCAAATTAATATTGAGATACCGTCTGACAACTACGTTGATAAAACCCTGCCGGAAAACCCGTCAGGACCTGGTGCTTTCCAGGCATTCATCTAAAGATGGAATCCGATTTTTTTTTTGATTATCTTTAGATGATATACATGGTTGATTTTCATGTGTTGTTTCATGATCTAGAGGTGGATGTTTTGAAGTACTAATATTTTTGAAGTGTCTAGCCAAAACTATTTCCATCTCACTGCGGTCTCGATGCCAAATCCTAGTATGATCGTTTAGAGCTTCTACAAAGTTTCATAATGTCCGAAGTTTGCTTGAGCATGATAAAAGAAGTATGCACATCACTGTCCAAGTAAATTTGTTTTCGTAAATTCTTCCAAGCAAATTCTTCTTTCTGTTATACTACACTTGAGGTTTTGTTTATAGCGTACAGGTTAACTATGACCCGAAATTTCCGTCCTCCTTAATATGTGTACTCTGCAACTCAAAGATTATAGGTTAACTATGACCCAAAATTTGGTTGATGGAAAATCTTTATAATGTGCCACTACGGCCAAAAAAATGTGAAGTGTCTAATTTTTTTTATAAGTAATCCAAATATTTACCTATATGATCAAATATGTTTCAAGATTGCTTGGTTCCCCAATGCTTATTTCAAAATAATAAACATGTATAAGGAACTTACATTAAAACTTCATAATTGTCCATTTACTTCACGTTTTTTTTGTTCAGGGTTCATGTCCCGACTCATGTGTAGTTCTCGCTTTTCAGTTGGACGACGTGCATCGCACGTACACTTTGCTTGTTGATTTTAGTGTGTAATATATTCTTGGTTGATGAGCAAATCCAATTTTATGTACCCAAAAAATCTATCGATTATAGATGCTAGTTTTTTTAATTAAACCTAATATATCAAATACAAGAAAATAAAACATGGCTCGTGGAAAGTATTTTCTATAGTACATTTCCTTGTAATGATTATTTATGTCTCTATCTCTCTAACTTCACTCAATTCCCACGGTTTGTGCTTCACTTTTTTTCTTCAATAATTCACGGATTTAAATAATGACTTGAACCCCTACCCTTAGTCGAAAATGATGAAAACTGAAGTCGGATTAGCGTTCAGTTGGTGCTTAGAGGAGTGATGAGAAAAAGGTTTAAAAAAGCTTAATGACTATTTTTTAACAAATATACTTAAAAGCAAGTATAAAAAATAAAAAAAAATTAAAAAAAAATAATTAAAATAAGAGATATTTTGTAAAAAGATCGTATGTTTTAGACCATATTAGGGTCTAGGTCGTAAAACATGCCGTTGATCCGTTTGGGTGATAAATTGACCATTGACCGTTAAATTTGACTGAGCCTCTCTTCTGCATATATATGCGACCAAAATCCTAAATATTAGTTTCCCTTTGTTTTCCCTCTGTTTTACATGATGAAATTTAATCCCCTTGATTTTTCTATCAACATAAAAAGATTATTAATCAATCACACATTCTTTCCGTAAACAAGAGAATTAATGCTGGTATAAAATGGAATTGAGGATTTCATCTCCATCAGAGAATTAAGCAAATAGGTGACAGTCATCGTCTCTCCTTCTTTAAATATAAAATAGATTCATAGATATAACTCTAAATTGATTACTGGATACACTATTTTGTTAGTATTTTAATTAATTGTGTAATTGTTGTTGTGTAGATAAGGAGAATGTTTGAAACTGACCATCATAACACAAAAGTGTTCAAGGAAAGAAGTGGGAATCCGATGGGGATTCATAGCCTAATTTTCAAGCCATCTCACCCCCTGATTATTTGATATTATGGGTTGCAGATTGCAAATCTTGCAGGAATCTGGGATTGGGATGATTTTAGTTCAGTTTGTAGGATAAACCTTGCTACGTATTTAACTGAGGTGAAGATATAATGTCCTTTAAGCATTTGATAAGGGTATTCTGGTAAAAAATCACACGGTCAACGTTAGTCCCAAATACATCGACGGCATGTTTTAGGACCCAGACCCTAATATGGTTTAAAACATGCGGGACCCTTTTACAAAATATCTTTTAAAATAAGTAAATAAACTAATTAGGAGTAACTTGGTAATCAATCTACTCCTTTAAACCCCTAAGCCATGCGAGGCCATGCGTTGCGCGGTGAGAATACCCACCCTTGGGTGAGCGTCACCGCCCCTTTGAAAATTCTCTATTCCACTATTCCTTAAATCTAATGAATGTAACACCAAAAAACTGTTTCGGTGGAAAAAAATGATTGAAAAAAAGGAGAAAAAAAAGGGAAAAACAACGGAGGAAAAAAAAACAACGAAAAACCTAAGAAGAAACCCGCAAACAAATTGGTTATGGCTTTGTCTTCTTTCTCCATCTCTTTGTTCATCAACAGAAAACACGTCCATGGTTACTTAATCCCGTTTGTCCATCATCATCACTATTTTGTGAACGGGAATATCTTTAATCCCGTTGGTTTAGGGTTTCATTGTCAGCATCATCTCAATATTGATTGATGTTATTAGGGTTCAATTTTTTATCAGGGCTACTTAGATCAATGGTTTTGTGCCGCTAAGTTTGCAGAAAGATTGGATCAATCTTCAAGGTAAACTCTAATCAATTTTTGGTGTTTAGTTTTACTGTTTTCTTATGTCATTGAAAGTGATTTATGTCATTGTTAATGGATTGATACAAACGACCGTTCCCAGATTCGGAGCAAAACTAATTTGTTTTATATATTCTACTTCGTTAAGGGTAACTTCCTTTTTGAATTCTTAGATATGGGTATGTTTGATTTTTAGCATAATCATGATTTATGCTGTTATTTTATTTTTGGGTTTTCTTAAATTGTTTCTCATTGTTTGATTTTTAGCATAATCATTAATTTGTCTTCCATTAGTTATGGGTTTCAGGAAAGAAGAGGAACATTTAAATTTTGAGCCTTATGTGTTTATGGGTTTGTACAAATGCCAAACTGAAATTAATGTTTAATGTTCCGTCTTTGTTTAATGTTCCGTCTTTGTGTTGAAACCGATTCAAAGCAGAGGCGTTGGATTTTCTCCAATTCAAGGTCAGATTTTTTTTCTTTTCCATGATTCATTTTCTATTGATTTCTGCTTCGTTATTAATTACGAACAAACATCAATTTTCTTTATTAATTTTCTGTGGATTTATATTTTCAACTACTTCCGTTGATCCATACAACGTCAAGTAATCAAAATTCTTGCTTTTTCTAATTTTCGGGATTAAAAATCGTAGTTACGCGACTAACATATATTTTTGTCACGTGAAACTCTTTCTAAATTTGCATATTGGCAGATGCTAACCCATTTTTCTAATTGTTCACCATGGAAACAGACTGATAATAACCATCTGGTGACTATACTTTGCAGGTTGGTAGGAATATCTCAGAACATTAATCAGCAGTGGTATATAGTGGCAATGTGCTGCACCTTCGTAAAGAAATACCAAGGTAACTAATGGATTTTCGTGTGTTAAATTTTTTCTAATCTGGGCCCGGTTGATAACAAGCAGATACTCATCTCGGAAACAAAAAACACCATGGCAGAGAACTACTCTCTGTCTTCCATTAATGCAACGAAGATCTACCAGTGTACCTTAACATACCTGAAGTTAGCATAGTAATCCAACCTAGTAAGGAAAATCATCTTTTGGCACTGTAGAAGGTGTTACTCCAAGAGACCTTATCCGAGCTCCTGTTTGGTGAATGTAAATTATAACATGGTGTAGGAAACGGGTTATAGTTTGTAAGGTTTTGGTTGTTAGATATTTTCAATAATGTTTGCCGCTACAAAGGGGGGGTCCGGGGGGCATAGCCCCTCCCGGCTGTGTTCGACCTGACCTGTGTGTTCGACCTGACCTAACCTTCGCCCGTTGAAAGAGTCTGTTCGTGATGAAAAGACATCACGAAAAGGCATGAATCCCTCTTTAAATAGTGAAGCCTTTCTCCCATCTCAATCATCAAAATTTCTTTCTCTCTAAGCATCTTCAGAAACAAAATATTGTGTGTTCTTGGTTGGGTCAAGGGAGTACAACTCTTGAATTCAACAACGTTGTTTGGGCTTCATTCTATCCTGAAGGCAATATTTCACTGACCAATTGTTCTCGCCAATTATTTGGGAAGGGTCGAAATAATTGCTGAAAAGAATCGTAAGGGCTTGAAGCTTGTGTTACAACATTCTTTTCAATCTCTGTTTTCATCCTCTATTACCCTGTATTTTCCAACATTGGTTCACACATATTACTGTGTTGGGTGTTCCTAAAAGTTCACTTAGCTAAATAAATGTTCTTAAAAGTTCAGTTGTTTATGATTTTGCCATGGGTTTTGCTCTGTTGGCTGTTAAGAACATCTGCGCATGTAGAGTAATCTGATATGGAATTACTTACTTTCACGATTTGAATGTCTTTTGTATAATGTTTTGGATTTGTAAAGTCATATTTTGAAGTAGAATTCAGAAAAAATAAAACAAAAACTTAAATGGAAATCAAAATTATCTTGATGCAGATGATTTTTTATTTTGATAAAATCAGTTGCAGGAAGAACTGCTGCGTGTAGCACGTATGCAGGTATGGAAAAGCAAGCAACTGTTCCTAGAGATAGTGAACCAACTCTTATGGTGAAACTATGAGACACTGCCAATTGAATGGGTAAATGGACTGCTTGGATTTTGCATTCTTAATTATATCAGAAAGTAAATCAAATGGGCGTATTCTTTTCAGTTTTTTTGTTGGTTGTCTTTCACAAAATATACAAACTTTTGTACAGATTTTCCAACTTTATGGAAGAACATGCCATGTTGAGATATGATAAGTTTCATTTTCTTTTTTTTCTGCATCAACCTGTTCACTCTTCCAACCAAAAATCCTTTTTATTTAATGATATTATCATTTATTGGTCTGGATAGCGAAATTATTGGCAGGGGTTAGTAATTATTTGTGATGATCTACAAATTTTGATTGTCAGTGTACTCAGAATCGGTAATGGTACTTATTAACATTCAACTGAGCTACTGAGGATGTAGAATCCAATGTATTTGTTGCAACATGAATCACTTTCGGGGTAATATTCTTTGGGAAAATCGTTTTGATGTATGATTTTGGAGTTTCTATCAGGTTCCTAACTTATATTGCAATGGTGATGCGTCATGAAATATTGGTTCTTAAAGGCAACAAAGATCGAAAGAACCAAAGAGTGTGAATCCACGAGTGGAGGTTCAAACTGAGCTAGAGACTTCTAAATGGCAGGTCAGTCAGTGTTTCTGTGTCTGTGTAACTCTCAACTCACTCAATAGAAAATTTACTGTTGGTTGTAATGATTTTCTGATCTAGATTGTTGTAATGATTTGTTGATCTAGATTGGTGTTTCATGATATAGTATATTAAGGCACATATAAGAAAAAGAGGTTTTAACAATTAATAGGGATGCTAAATATGTTGCAGAACTGGATATGAAAGAAATATCTGGGACAATGGATGATATAAATTGTCAAGCAGAAAATCAACTGTTAGTCATGTTTTGGGTCCATGTATTACAAGGTTTAAAATAAAACAGGTTTAGACATCTCTTGATATACTGTGGAGTTGCTCCACGTAGGGTAAACAATTTAAGACCAAGTTTACTATTTCATATTCTGAAATGTGTATAATATACTGTGCATATTATACATCTCCACGAGTTCATATTCTGAAATGTGTCTTTGTTTGTTTTTTGATATTCTTCTCCTTCACTATTTTGAAACAATTTAACACCACCTAATGTTCCTACCAAATTTTATATAAACAAAAGTTGATAGATTATTTTGCAATGCGTGTCTCACTAACCCATTTCAGTCAAAAGAAACGAAGGGACAGGGCGAGGCGAAGCCGAGCAACACCAAATCAAAAATCATAAGCGACGGGGCGAGGCGCAACCGAGCCATACCAAATCAAAAATGCATCACGACGAGGTGAGGCGTAGCTAAGCCACACCAAATCAAAAATATATCGGGACGGGGCGGGGCGAAGCCGAGCCACACCAAATCTTTGTGTGCCTTTTTTCTTAACTTTTACAAGCTGAAAAAGACGGAGACTTGGATGTGACTATAAAATGCACATTAGTAGAGTCGTAAGATGAAAATGCCAAATACTTCGAAGATATTAGCATTGGAAGAATTGAGTGTGTCACAAATAATTTTACATTTATTTTGGTTCCATTTATATATCATTTGTAAAAATTATTTTTAGTTCAATTTAAGATTGGATTTGAAAATTTAGATGATAAGCCTAAGCCGACATAAGCCATGGTATGGCGAATCCAAGCCACACCGAATCAAAAAACCTAAGCGACAGGGCGAGGCGAAACCGAGCTAAGCATGCATCGGGCCGAGGCGAAGCCACATCACACTAAACCAAAATCGGGTCCACCCGGTGCGTAGCACAGGCACAAAATCTAGTCTACTCTATTATACCCTTATCACATAATCGTACTTAGTTCAATTATTTTGTATACCTCAAAAGAGGGTGCATTAGTGTGTATATATAAAGGCATGATAGGGTTTCGAGGCCTAAGCAATTGGCCAGTTTGCCTTATAGATGAGCCGGCTTTGGACGAGACTGACAAACTGAATCACCGGCCGATCATTTAAAATAAGGAAACTTTATTTCCTAGTTAAACAGTGATTAGCCAACTAAAGGAAACAATCTCTAAAATAGGAGTTCACTAATCCATTTCCCACTCCAATTTTGTTTTGCATTCGTGACCTACAAGCACCCATCTTGTTAAGGATCGAGAAAGAGAGAGGAGAGTATAAACGCGGAAGCATTAAACGTCCACATTGATAATAATTCGGTATATCTTTCTCATTAATTCTCTAGCTATTTATACAATCACAAGACTTGGCTCTCAAGGCACAAGACTTGGTTCTCAAGATATTTCATTCCTAATATAACTCTCACCTAAATATGGACTTTCCCATATTATTTCCTAATACCCTCCCTCAAGATGGAGCATGTAGATCACGAATGCCCATCTTGGACAAAAGAAATTTAAACTTAGCTTTTCCTAACACTTTAAAATTTTCCAACTTCGGTCTTTATCGTAGTTTTTGGACGTTTCGGTCCCCTTCATAGTTTAAGGACGTTTCGGTCCCCTTCATAGTTTAAGGACATTACGGTCCCCTTCGTAGTTTGGGGACATTACGGTCCTCTTCGGAAGTTTAAGGACATTACGGTCCCCTTCGTAGTTTAGGGACATTTCGGTCCTCTTCGTAGTTTAGGGACATTTCGGTCCTCTTTGATTTCTTGGGTAGAATACTTCTGTACTCCTTAGAATTTAACCCTCTTCGATTTCTTGGGTAGAATACTTCTGTACTCCTTAGAATTTGACCCATTTTTTTTGTTATTCTCTACAACTCATAGGATTTTAACCTACTATTGTTGTTCTTTCTATCATCACCTCTTGGTGATTGTTTTTTTTTTTTTCTTTCTTCACAACATTTTTGTTGTTTCTTCTTCTCTGTTCCAGTCGCGTTTTTGTTACGAAAACTGTCACGCTTCTTTTTCCCAAATCATTCGGGCATTTAGACAAACATCTTGTCTGCATCTTCTCTATTTTCTTTAAGGCTTTCATCCCATCTTCAAATCACCTGCAACATCTTTGCTTTGAAGTTCTAATCCAAGAGATACCTTTCTTTCCTGGTCATCTCAACTTCCAGAAACGTTCTTTAATCGTAACTGACCCCACAATCAACAGCCACTTCCTTGGCCATCACGTCTGCTTCTTCTCGAGCATAACACCATCCAAATCCATATTCATCGTTACTTCCATAATGTGACAACAACCATCCTTTATAACACTAACCAACGATCCAATTCCTAGTATTTTGAACTCTTCCAATCCGGCAAGTTCTGCATAGCAATTCAGTCACCACCAGCAACTTCGCCAATTGCAGTCAAACCCATAATTTCTCATCGCAACTAACGTCATCGTCAATGCCAATCTCAGCATCACCGTATCTGCAAAGCACCAAGCACCAATATAACAGCACCTTCCAAACGATGCTTTCTCGGCTAAAACTCGTCATCTTTGTTACTACGCCAAAGGCAGCAGCAAACAATCATATCTTCTTCCTTGTGCTCGCTCACAGCAGCAGGCTCGTTTTGTTTTGGAAAGCTTGTCTTAATATTCCTTCATCTTGGCTCAAGAAACGAGTTCATAACCCTCAGCTCAAAACCAAACAACCCCGAACTGACATCATGCTTCTCTTGTTAGCTGTTTTCACCGACATAACCTCAGCTTCAGACAAACCCAACTCCTTGTATGTCTGAACTTCTAAACAAGCCATTAATCCTTAGTAACAATTCACACAAATCATGGCAGTAGCACACCTCTGTACACATTTTCATGTTTATAGACTCAAACCCTAAGTTCCCCTGATTTGGTGAACCACACCATTTTGAACAAGGTTTGACAGATAGCGTACTCTTCAGCAGCAGCAGCATAAGACCAAGAGTTACGCCTTGTTATCATCAAACTTAACACGATTCTCTTCCTCTTTTGATGTCTCTCTTATACAATTTTTGTTCTCTTAACAATGACTTTCTCTTAAACCCTAAAATTAAAACGATGATGAAAAAAACTTCTTTAACTCTTTCTCCTTCTCCTCTCTCTTCCTCTCACGTTGCTCTGATACCATGTTAAGGATCGAGAAAGAGAGAGGAGAGTATAAACGCGGAAGCATTAAACGTCCACATTGATAATAATTCGGTGTATCTTTCTCATTAATTCTCTAGCTATTTATACAATCAAAAGACTTGGCTCTCAAGGCACAAGACTTGGTTCTCAAGATATTTCATTCCTAATATAACTCTCACCTAAATATGGACTTCCCCATATTATTTCCTAATACATCTCCTATTTATTCAATCGATACAGATGTTATCGAAGCATAGTTTTGCAATCTCTCTCTCTGTCTCGTGAAAACTTTTCTTCCAGTTGTTCACCATGTCGACGACTACTCCTATTTCCCACGTTTAGCAAAAGAGCAAGATGATCAACACTCAAGATTGTGGATTCGGAGAAGCACAGAAACTAAAAATAATCAGAATCAGGAGGTACACACCGTATTTTAATCAACCACCATTAATTGATTTCACCAAGGATTTGAGTATTTATAAGAACAAACAAGAATCAGCAGAGAAACCAGCTACAATGAAAATCAGGATTAAGTATAATCCAGCTGCTTCTGTTCCAGCATTGATGTTACGTAATAATACCGAAGAATTGAGTTTCAACCAAAAGAAAAACAAGAGGTTGATTCTAAATAGCAGAATGTGTGGTAATACTTTCAGAAAAGCTTTTTTCGAAAGGAAGAAACTCTGTTTAGTCTTAGATTTGGATCATACTTTACTCCATTCTGTTAGGGTTCAATATGTATCTGTTGAAGACCAAAAATATCTAAATTTAAGAGTTTCATACATGAAGGATTCGGATGGAAATAGTTTGTACATGCATATGGGTTGTAGTAAATACATGAAACTCAGGCCATTCACCCGGGAATTACAATGGGCACCAGAGATTATGCAGAAGAGATGGGGAGATTACTCCATCCTCAGGGTAAGATCTTCAAATCCATAATCGTTCCAAAAGATGACTCTACAAAGGAAAACAGAAAGAATCTGGATATTTTATCAGGACCGAACGAGCTGAACACAATTATAGTTGATGATACAAAGCGTGTGTGGAAAAAGAATAAAAGGAATTTGATATGGATTGAAAAGTACAACTACTTCACTGAAGGAGGCCATATTTTGAAGAAGGATGGTTCTGACGATGAAGATGGAGCCCTAGAATCAGTCACTGAGATTCTTCAAGGTGTTCACAAGATGTTTTTTCAGTGTTTCCCAGTCCCATCACCTGATGAGCTTCAAGAATATATCAAATCTGAAGATGTAAGACCCCTACTTTAGGGGTTCTTGAATTGAAAAATTTCAGGAAAAGTGCAGCAAATTGTTAAAAGTATTCTTAATGTACTGAACTTGTAACTCCCATTAAATTGATTATAATATAATATATCGTATTCTTATTTATTAAAAATGAGAAATCCAATCAGTTTACTGTATTTTCTATTTAATTGTGCAGTTTCTTGTTGGTTATTTCCCTTTCTCAATGTTTTGACATTTGGGTGAAAACGTAAAATCTCTAAGACGAGATGAAAGTTGGCTTAGCCTTAAACATATGCAATTTAAGGATATTACCAAAATATTCACCTCGAATCTTACTCCTGACTGGACAGGTCCCACCGACAAATTTAAGTTAACGTACCCATAGGTATTGGTTTGGTTACCTTCGAAATCTTTCATGGTAGTAGGTTGTCGTGTCACATCGTTTGATCGCACTTTAGCCGTCATGAGTGTCATAAGGGTGACAACATTGGAGGAGGCACCTGTGTCAACGAGGGCCCTTTTGAACTCCACATTTTGTATTCGAGAAGTGACGTGTAAAGAGTGGTTATGACCTTCTTCAGCCATCATGTCTTCGTCAGTGAACGTGATATTATTAATGGATGAACCTTGCGTTCTTTTTGTTTCCGAGCATGTAGGAACCAAGGGCATACTTGACGTTATTCGAATGATGGCGGCGAACGTCTCTATCTGCTGATCTCTTGAAAGATGTAAGAGTTCACATAGGTTTTCCACCAGTGAGGCCGCTTCTTGGTTCACGGGTTTCTGGTTGGCAGTGAAACTGTTGGACTAAGAGTGATCATTCGGGACATCAGTCCCCAGCTTCGAAATTTCTTAGGCAGGTGATCCACTCAGCTTTGTCGTCATATTGATGAGGAAATCTAGTATGGCGTTGATTGCGTCTTTCATTAGATCCATGTTTTTGGCATGAATCCCCTGGACCCGTTCCAGATCAATCATCCTTGGAACTCCTTCGTTGACCACGTTATTGGGCGTTAAATCACTGTCGTTTTCCTGATTGGGCTCCGAGGGCGCAGATTCACTGCAAAGACCAACCATCCTTCATTGTTAGAGATACGTATTTAGATCTTTGATATTGGGACCGATAGATCAATCCTCCCGCCGTGGTCGCCAATTGTTTATAGGTGAAAATAGGTTCTGTCGATTTCGGTAAATTCGGTAGGTGAGTGAGAAGCTGGTTTAAACCTTAAACAACTGTGCTGGACGTTGAGCACTTTTAGGTTCTAGATATCAATATGTACAAGTTCGGCCTAAACCAAGAAATGGCCATTTCATACTTGCTTCGGTCACAAAGAGGAGGAGAATGGGTTGGTTTTGGGGAGGGAAGCAAGGAGAGTGTGAGACCAAAATAGTTTATTCTGGAAGAGCAATTGGGTTTCTGCAACTTGTTTTCATAAAAGTACGAGAGCTCATGAGGGGATCTAGCAGGTAAGTATTCTGAGTGTTCTCTTGTCCGAATGAACTTGTTTTTGGAATGGAAATAGGTGAGACCTATTTAAAAAAGTTGTAGTAGAAACGTACCCTAGTCTCATTAAGGAGTGAGGAGTAAATGGGAGGAGGTAGTAACCGTATGCTTGGATTTGATGTCTCATAAAGTGGCTAACGCATGAAATTGATTTTCATGAAACTGTTAACGTTAAGGAATTGATGTCCATAAAGTTTGTTAACTCATGGATTTATGTCCAATGAACGTTTCCCACATAAATCCCATATTTACTAGGCGCCTCACCCTTATGACACTTCCTTATAAGGGGCGTAGTGTACGCCGCACGCTGTAGACCACCAAACCAATACCCAAAGAGAATCCCCCTGTTTGTGTTGATGTCTCGAATGTTTTTGGAAAACATGTAAACCGTTGTTGTGTCTTGGCAAGTTGAGCTTGGGGAACTTGCTATCCAGGTGACCTTCGACGGTCGAGATGTTGCATATTGAGAGGAGGGGCAACCGTTGATCGTTACACGCCTTTTTTTTGGTAGCCGTGTAGTGAGGTCCCACAGGGTGGCACGGCCAGGGTGTGTTTAAACTTGGCATGAGGAGCCAAGGGTTTGCCATGGGCGCATGGTGTGACTAGCCTGGACTAGGTGCGCGACCAAGCTATGGTTTCGGTTCTAAGGTCGTTAGGGGACTTTTAGACAGCCAGGATTTGCTCTTGGGTTTGAAGGGCAACCGTTGATGGGCGCCTGGCATCAATTTGGTTTAGAAACCCTAATTGGTTCCCTTCACTAGAACCGCTACAGCATTCTAGTACGAACTCGTATTTTGATGGTCCCCCCTTCAAATCAACCGGAAAAGAATTTCATATCTCCTAGCACGAGTATATTTAGGTTTTGAACTCGTTCAGGAAGGCAAAACATCCTGAAAGCAAAACTCAGGAAGATTTCATGAGGGACGGTGGCATGGCCAGGATATCATGGCATGCCTTGGCGTAACATGGCATGCTTTGGTGTGTTTTGGCATATGGGGCCAAAGGTTTCCCATGAGTGCATGGCGTCTCTAAGGCTAAGGCATGGCGCGACTAGCTCAGGCTAGGTGTGGCTGGCATAGCTATGGACATGGAACAGTGCGATTGGCATGGCGCGACTAGCTTGGCCTTGGCGTGGCTGTCATGATTTTCCATTGGCACGCGGGGTACGGCTAGCATGGTTGGCATGCTTTGGCGTGGTAGGGTGTGGCTGGCATGATTTTCCATTGTCACACGAGATGCGGCTATCAAAGCTAGGGCCATGGAACTGTGCGATTGGCATGGTGCAACTAGCTTGGGCAGGCGTGGCTGGCATGATTTGCCATTGGCACGCGGGGTTCGTCTAGCATGGTTGGCATGTTTTGGCACGATAGGGTGTGGCTGGCATGATTTTCCATTGGCACACGAGATGAGGCTAGAATAGCTAGGGCCATGGCACGGTGCGATTGGCATGGCGCGGCTAGCTTGGGCTAGGCGTGGCTGGCATGATTTGCCACTGGCACGCGGGGGAATTATGGTTTGGTTTGCCGTAACCCTAGTTTGAAAAAATATACCCTGGTAATTATTAGGGACATATTAACAGCTTTTATTAATGCGCCTAGTAAATTCTTGTTTTAAATGTCTGCTAGGGTTTAGCGTTTTACGATTTTAACCCTAAACTAAAGACCACCATCAAAAACAGGTTCTATACATTTCTTTAACAAATCCATGTTTAACTCTTCGAATTTAGCACTCTTAATAGATGCATGAAAATCCACTCCTTCATGAAAAAGTAAGTCGGTCTTATAGAAGACAGGACAAACGATCATATACATTTATTTATCGTCCCTCAATAAGAAGATCATTAATTGCCAACAAAATGTCGACTAAGTCAATAAATTCCTTATTCTTTTTGTCAAGAGAGATGGTGTGGATGGAGGTGATCCAAAATATTCCTCACAAAGTTTTTCATAATTTGCAAATGCAGTAGCCTGCTTTTTAAATCCAAAGAAGTCCCAACGCATCAAAAGAAGCAAAAATATCGTGCATACAATCGAAATAAAGCCGGTGACAATACTCAAGATGGCCCTTTTGAGCACTAGCAGATTTTCGTAGTATTTGGTTATATATGTGTGTAGCATTAGCATCTGCCTAATTGTTTGCTAGAAATGCAGTATGCAGAAGATATTCTTGCGTTAAATCTGGAATATCTGCTAACACTCCACGGCAATAACTTGGATTTTTTGTCCGAGAAAAAATTTCAGACTTCTCTTGTTGTGGTCGTTGTTGTGTTCAAAAAATCATACATGTAGTTGCAAGAAATTTTACAACCACATCCCAATGTATCTAAGACAGATTAAGTGATCATAATCAAACATTCTTTATTGAATATCAAAATTATAGCTGTTTAGAAAGTATTACAAGTGTTTTCTTACTATCCAGAATAACTTTCTCTCTCTTAATTCCTTGTCTAGCACTCACTGAAAGATCCCTCTACTCGTGATGACTTCTCTCCTTTATATAGGATTCCTCATAGTGGATGATAGCTAAGAGATCCACTATTTTTGGAATCACTGTGCGTCACATTCGCTCATGTACATTCACTCATTCTTGCACAGATTATACTTCACAGAGAACATCACACTTTACCCATGACTTTGCTGAGATCATCGATTCCATCATCTTGAGTTTTCTATGTGCGATGGTCTTCACGCACATAAGATTATCTCCATTTCGCATTCTTATTGTTTTGTACGATATTACACTCCTACAATACAACAAAAAGAGAAGAAACAATTGAAAAAACCATGACGCCTAAAATTTCAGATGAGATCTTTTAGCCTAGAGAATGGAAATCTGTTAACTGTGATCATTGTACCGATAACAATTCTTATAAGAGGGTATTGACGAGGTTGTATATGGATATTTTCACTAAAAAAGGTAACATGCAATTTTGTTTTAGACGCAAGAATATTTACTAATTAAACAAGGGTGCTCCTTTTTTTATATAACCCTAACAAATACTAATGGTACCGCTTTATCTGCATACCCTTTGAGCTATTCTTCATTCCCATCAAAAATGTTAATATCGCATACCCCCGATAAACCACCAATGTCTATCATTTTGTATCCCTATTTTCTAAACTATGTCGCTAGGGTTTTGGAGTAGACTCCAGATTCATTTCATCAACCACAAAAAATCTAACTTCACTAAAGCCCCATCTAAATCTGAAACTCTTGATTTCAAAACCCTCCATATTTTCCTCAACGAAACTTTTTTTGGTTTCTTTTTTCCCATCAGTTAAAGCCCTTTCTGCAAGAATCTTTATTAAATAAACAATACTATCTTATTCCACAATTAAAGTCGTTTATATTTCGTTTTTTTCATTCTCAGTGAGCCAATCAATGGGAGAAAACAAACACACAAGGCAGCTTGCAAGAAAGAGACTAAAAGATGACAAATCTTTAAGCGAAGAGAAAGTGGAAATTATGGATGAAAGCGGTTTACCATTTTAACTGTACATTTTAAGAACTTCAATCTACAGTTAAGTTGCTTATAGATTAAGTTTAGGTGACAACGATTTCAGAGGAACAAAGAAGCTCTCTTTATTGTGTAAAACAGTGTAGTTGAGACTACAATGAAGCCACCATTCTAAATTGTTGATGCTTCCGCATTCCCTTTGAGGCCCATCCAGAAGACGACTATTCGGCGCTTTATGTTGTTGTTGTTTTTTCCCCGAAAGGCGGACTATGGTGCTTAACTTTAACGTATCTTGTAGTAGTTTTCTTACCATATGTTGCATTTGTGAGGTGAGTGGGGTGAGATTATTGTTGATGCTCTTTCTTTCTTTTTTTTAAAACAAAAAAAAATTATTCATGGAGAGTAAAAATTACAAGAATTAGATGCATGCCTGATAACAAGCTGACCTCCAATGCCTTCTTTAATAAGGCCATGTAAACTTAGATTACATGCTTACAAGTTACAAATAATGTTTTTTATAAAATCTTCCTTGGTAAAGATTCGTCAATAATTTTTATTTTTATAGTTATAATTATCTAAGAATTGATATTCGAACCACATTTTTTATGGGAGAAAATCGCCTATGCCGAATTTGGTAAATTCGATGGTGGAGATACTAGTTTAAACCCTTAAACAAATTTGCTGCACGTGAGCACTTTTGATTCAAGATATCAATCTGTACAACTCTGGCCTAAACCAAGAAGATGGCCGTTCCAGATTTGCTTCGATCACAAAGTGGAGGAGAAGGGTTGATTTGGGTAGGATAGCGAAGAAGGGTGATAAGACCAGAGAGTTCTGGCTAGGTAGTATCTCGACTTGTATCATAAGTGTATAAGCTTGTGGAAGCTTGCTAGCAATGGAAGCTTTGATAGAGAGAGCTTGCAAAGTTGTTATCTGATAGTATGTTGTATTTTTCCAGACCAAGACTTGTTTGTTTTGTCAGAATAGGTGAAACCTATTTATACAAGTGAGATTGAACGTACCCTGGCCTCATTAAGGAATTGAGTAAATGTGCCAATTAAAACAGAGGAGGTGGAAACCGTTGGCTTTATGGTGAAAACGTTTTCACCATAAATTTCCTTATTTAATTGACCGTATTCCTTGCACGACTTGCTTTATTGCGAGCGTAGTGTACGCTGCACGATGTGACCGCCAAACCAAAACCCCACGAAATCATCCCCCAGTTTGTGTTGATGTCTCGAGAGTGGGCGCAAGTGGCAATACCAAAGTTACTAGTGAAGCGTTGCGGCATGTGCGGGATATCTCGACCTCAAGTTGTACTTTGAGAGCGGATGGCAATGCCAAAGTCACTTGGTGGAGCATTTGTCATGTGCCAATAGCATGTGCGGAATGCCTTGGATGCAAGTTATAATTTGAGTGTGAGTGGCAATGCCAAAGTCGCTAGTGAAGCATGTGTGGCATGTGCGGAATGCCTTGGAAATTGGCTAGCAGGTTAGGGATAAAAGTGGCTAGTGGTAACGTGTTGGCATGTGCCAATGGTACACATGACCAACTTGGCCCAGTTGCGGGAACTATAACTGGGTAGCGACTTAGAATAGAAAGTGGCTTGTGGTAACGTGTTGGCATGTGCCAATGGCACGCACGGCCACCTTGTCCAAGTTGCGGGCAGTACAACTGGGTAGTGTCTTGGAATAGAAAGTGGCTTGTGGTAACGTGTTGGCATGTTCCAATCGCACGCACGGAAACCTAGGCCAAGTTGCGAGCACTACAAATTGGTAGCGGCTTAGAAAAGAAAGTGGCTAGTGGTAAAATGTTGGCATGTGCCAATGGCACGCACGGTACCTAGGCGAAGTTGCGGGCGCTACAACTGGGTAGCGGCTTAGAATAAAAAGTGGCTAGTAGTAACGTGTTAGCATGTACCAATGGCACGCACGGCCACCTAGACCAAGTTGCGGGCGCTACAACTGGGTAGCGTATTAGAATAGAAAGTGGCTAGAGGTAATGTGTTGGCATGTGCCAATGGCACGCACGGCCACCTAGGACAAGTTGCGGGAGCTACAACTGGGTAGCGGCTTAGAATAGAAAGTGGCTAGTGGTAACGTGTTGGCATGTGCCAATGGCACGCACGTCCACCTAGGCCAAGTTGCGGGCGCTACAACTGGGTAGCGGCTTAGAATAGAAAGTGGCTAGTGGTAACATGCTGGCATGTGCCAATGGAACGCACGGCCAGCTAGGCCAAGTTGCAGGCGCTACAACTGGGTAGTGGCTTAGAATAAAAAGTGGATAGTGGTAACGTGTTGGCATGTGCCAATGGCACGCACGGCCACCTAGGCCAAGTTGCGGGAGCTACAACTGCGTAGCGTCTTAGAATAATAAGTGGCTAGTGGTAACGTGTTGGCATGTGCCAATGGCACGCACGGACACCTTAGCCAATTTGTGGGCGCTACAACTGCGTAAAGGCTTAGAATAGAAAATGTCTAGTGGTAAAATGTTGGCATGTGTCAATGGCACACACGTCCACCTAGGCCAAGTTGCAGGCGCTATAACAGGGTAGCGGCTTGGTTTTGGCATAGTTGTCATGGTGCGCAGTATGCGGCTTTGTTTTGGAATTAGGGTTTTGTGTTGAAAACCCTACTCCGGTATTTAAAAAAAATTCCCCTATTAATTATTTATATCTGAATTAAATGTTCTCAGTTAATATGTTGCGGGTAACACTAGGTCATGGGGTTTTACGATTTTACCCCTTGTCTAAAATCCACCATCGACATTAAGTCCCCTGCTTAGCTCGGAACAGAAGCTTTGTTGCGAGGTAAGAATAAGATGGTGACAAGACAAAATCTGAAAGATAAACGGGAGATTTATCTGACCTTTTTTCTGAGATGCGAACTGGATTCGGAATCCTTGTCCTTAGCAGTTTTGCACGGAGCGAGATGTTGGCATAATTTGGCTAAAACAGGAAGCTGGGAAGCATTGAGTAGCTGGCGTGAGTTGAGAAACTGAGCGCACTGGCTGGTGGGGATGGTGGGAGATGGACGTGATGGCTGGTGCGACTTGGGCGACGTTGACAGGTCAGTTCGATTGGTGGGCCCGGAAAAGAGGAGTATGCTAACTTGGGCGGTATTGGCGCGAGGTTGAGAGGCTGGCATGGTGGGACCGGTGCGAAGGGAGCATGCTTGGGGAGATACTGGCGCCGTTGATGGGGCTTGAGCGGCCGTTGGGAAGTTGGGCGCCCTTGTGGGCCCAAAACTTCCTTTACACGCGCCGCTTTGGGAGAAATGGAAACCTCCCCCATTGTGGAAACCTCCCGCCCGCATATATATATATATATATATATATATATATATATACATGAAGTTTTCCTTTTTACCTTGCGCTTTGTTTCTTCCCTCTTTCTTGCTAGCGGTAAAGTGATAAAGGAGAAACCGGCCATCCAGGTATGTCTTCTAATACTTCTCTTGTTTTCCTTTGTAGGTGCAAACCCTAACAGTAGGTGCTTTTGCTTTTATAAATCTTGCGCCGATATCGCGCGTAAGGATTGGTTGGCGTGCTTCTTGTATAGAATATATGTTTTGATTCCGTAGATAACACTACATATATGATTTTAAGCCCGTAGAAAATGTTGCGTGCATAATTTTGAACCCGAAGAAAGATTCTGTATATGCATTTGAACCCGAAAAATATACTGCGCATGTAATTTCGAACCTGAAGTAGGATACTATATATGCACTTGAACCCAAGAAATATACTGCACATGAATCCCGAATAAAAATACCGTGTACATGCTTCATATGAACCCAAATGAATCCCGAAGAAGAATACTGCATATGTGCTTCATATGAACCCGAAAAAATTACTGTATATGAATCCCGAAAAAGAATATTGTATATGCTCTTCACACGAACCCGAAAGAATTACTGTATATGAATCCCGAAGAAGAATACTGGATATGTGTTTCATATTAACCTGAAAGAATTACTGTATATGAATCCCGAAGAAGAATACTGTATATGCTCTTGAACCCAGAAAATATACTACGCATATAATTTTGAACCTAAAGTAGGATACTGCATATGTATTTCGAAACCATAGAAAATACTATTCTCCCATGTGTAAGGGATTTTTCTTCCTGTCGAGCGCGGTTATGTGTTTGGGGAATCATTTCATAATTTCTCTGTTTTTGTGCAGATATCTTGTTGCTAAGCGAGAAAAACCGACAAGATGTTACCTGAACAAGGCTCTGTTTCGTCGAAAGATGTTGATAGTTCGAAACCAAACATAGATGATGAGTTCTTTACCAAACCCTTTGTTCCTTCTCGGAGGAATCTTCCAGACTTCGAGCCAGCTTTATTGACTGATGGTGAAAATGAAAAGGAGACCCGCATAGTTCGGTCGGAGCATATCATAGGGTTTTGTCTTCATAAAGGAGTGTATGACTCTTCCACTATTGACTTCAGGATGTGTCAAAGCCCATTGTGTTTGTTTGTAAGGTAAAATAACTTACACCCCAAACACAGAATATTTGTGATGCTTTTGTTAAGAATCGATCGCTGCTTCAATCTTCAAGTAATTTCTGGAGAATGGAGAAGGGGGGGTACCTGGAAAAACCCTCCGATGATAAAGTCAGAATAGGATTTTTCTAAAAGGTATTTTTGGTATGAAGATTTCTTACCATTTTGGTTGTAAAACCAACCATTTATAGGTCGCCCATTTCCGTTTAAGATGCATGCACGAATTGGAGTAATGGCCATGCATGCCTGCTGTTATAGTTGTCCCTTGCATGCCTCCTATAGTAACTGGCCATGCATGTCTGCATGACTGTATGGTTGCATGACTCTGGCATTGATCACCTGCATGCTCCCAGAATATTCTAGTAACTTCCATCATAGTTAATGAGCCACAATGGTATGTGGATAACCAAAATTGTAAGAGAAGTGGGAATAATCAGACGGGGTGTAAATATCCCATGAGTAGCTATATTGGGGCGCAAACATCCTGGAATACAGGGCTAAGGTGCATCGAAACACACCGAATAACCTCAACAATTAATCGTTCCCGGTTAATCGCATCAAATCGCCGATTGCCGCTCCCATTGGCCGCCGGCTTTGGCCACGTCATGATGATGTCAGCGGAGGAATATTCCATCAACGTTAGGAATATGCTGACGCCGTTAGCTTTAAATGGTGACGTTGACGCCGTTACTCTTTGACGGTATATTCCAGGTATATATTGACGCCGTTAATAACGGCGGCGCTGACGTGGCATCACAGTTGACGTTGAGGATCCATTTGCTGACTTGTCACCTGCCATGTCAGCACCTCTGCTGATGTGGCATGTGTTTCGATGAGGTGTCACCTACCACGTCATCACCTCTGCTGACGTGGCATGTATTTCGCTGATGTGTCGCCTGCCACTTCATCGCCTCTGCTGACATGGCATGTGTTGTTGCTGGCGTGTCACCTGCCACATCATCACCTCTGCTGACATGGCATGTGTTTTGGTTACATGACCATATGATGTGGCCCTAATTGCTGATGTGGCACGTTTATGTGGAACTTGTGAGCCCATATTGGAGTTCTTTGCTCATGGGCTTGTGAGTTGAGTGTTTTGTTATAGTGAGGCCTAGCTTAGCTTGTGGCATATGGGCTTGCTCATGAAGCCTTTCTAGGGCCTAGTTAGCTAAATATGGATTACCATGGAACACATCTTAAGCCCAATGAACCCTTCTTAGCTAGTAGGATGAGCTTTGTAGGCCTAACTTTGCCCATTTCTTGGTGTAGAATATTACGGGTACAAACATCGCCCCCTCTTAATCCATAACCTGTTATGGTTTAAGAAGTTCGGGTTCCCCTTTGAATTTGTATTTTTATGGAGTGTTACACAACTCGTCCCCGGGCGTGCTGCCCGGAGTGTTACGCAACTCGCCCCCCAGGGAGATGTTGATTATGCTGGGGTGTGGAATATCTCTCCCCCAAATGGTTGAGGTGATATATAACTCGCCCCCAATATGTTTTGTGTCATGCTGCTCTATGCTCGCGCATGGGTGCACCTCCCTGCTGCATTTTGCTCGCGCATGGAATGAAAAGTTGAGTTTTTCTGCTATCTTGAATTCGCGCAGGGGGGCAATCCTGTTATTCAAGATGCGCGCAGAATTTGAGATGTGTACATTTTCACATGATTGGAAAGATAAAAATGTTCGCCACATTTGTTGTTGTCCCGTATTATGGGGATAAAATTGAGATAGGGTAAAAATGCTCGAACTGTGCACTCACCCTATCGGCGATGTGTCAGAGACGTTGCTGACAGCAGATTCGAACTGCACTATTTTTTCATTTAGGGATGACTGTGGATTCAATCATCCGCAGCAACTTATAATTAACTCGAGCAATATTGATAAAGTATGGAATACCAAAATAATGTTGAATTGAAATAACAAGATAAATACCTAATGCTTCGACAACAGATTCCTCGTTAAAACCTTTAAGTGGAAAACCCAGTGGGATAAAACCATCAAAAAGGAAAAAGAGTGCAGCACAACATGATTTGAATCTACTCCTAGTGATAAAACTTCCTCAAGTGGAACGAATTCCACGGCTTCCATGGCTTTGAATCCTCTTTTCCATCGAGGTTTCTCAAGTAGTAGGATCCTCGAGATGTTGGCCTATCCACTATGTATGGACCTTCCCAGTTTACTCCGAACTTCCCACAGTTCGGTTCCATTGTGGCCGCTCGGGTTTTCTTCAAGACATATTCCCATGGCTTGAATGACCTTTCTCTAACTTTGCGATCATATCTCAGCTTGATTGCCTGCTGGTATCGAACTAACTGCTGCAAGGATGTTTCTCTTTGTGCTTCCAGCAACTCTTTATCTAAAGCCAGAATGCTGTCGTTTTTCCCTGATTTGACATCACGAGTTTTGGAAGTCTTGAGTTGTACCTCAGTAGGTATGACCGCCTCAGTCCCATATGCCAATGTAAATGGTGAAAACCCTGTGGATATTTTTGGAGTTGTTCGATAGGACCATAAGACTCCAGGGAATTCTTCGGTCCATTTTCCCTTAGCCTTCTCCAGCCGTTTCTTGAGATTGTCCATAATAACGCGGTTGGTCACTTCTGCCTGCCCATTGCTCTGAGCATAGTAAGGAGACGAGAAATATTCAGGACCTTGCAAAAATCTTTGATCACCGCGGAATCAAACTGCTTCCCATTGTCTGATATTATCGCGTCTGGGATTCCAAATATGCAGATGATATTCTCCCATATGAATCTTTTTACATCATGTCTAGTGACGTGCACCAGTGCCACTGCTTCGACCCATTTGGTGAAATAGTCAGTAGCGGCTAATACGAATCTGATGCCTCCATGAGCTTTTGGAAGCGGTCCGACGATGTCTAATCCCCACATAAAGAATGGCTAGGGACTAAAAACTGGGTGTAATTCGTTGGCGGGCCTTTTCGGAATTAGAGCGTGTTCTTGGAATGGCACACATTTCTGCGCATATTCTTTAGCGTCTTTCTGCATGTACGGCCAAAAATACCCCTGGGTGAGTACCCTGTGTGCGAGATTGCTCCCTCCAGAATGGCTGCCACAAATTCCGTCATGAGCCTCTGCCAGTATTAGTTGTCCTTCCTCGGCTGATACGCATCGTAAAAATGGATCCAAAGCTACAGGTTTGCGGTATAACATCCCTTCGATCATTGAGTATCTCCATGAATTGTTTTTCACCTTTGCAGCAAGTTTCTCATCTTCAGGGAGTTCGTCGGTTGACATGTACTGTATGTAAGGTTGATACTAGTCTGCAATGTTTTCAACATGATCGTCTGAATTGTTTGTAACTGGACTGTCAATATCCATATTGCTGTCGACGTTCTCTGTATATCCCTGTGCTGATGTAGGTGCCCTCTCGCCCCCACTAGCATGTTCGAAAGCCAGAACAGAATGGGTATCGGAGACGCTATGTAACTCTTGGAAATCTACTACAACGAAACAGGCGGTATTTGTTGGCACTGCGGAAGACAGATATGCTAAAGCATCTGCGCGCCTGATCTCCAATCGTGGCCGTTGCCCAATAGAGAATCGGTCGAACTCATTTTCCCATTCGCTCATATGATCCAAATACAATGTCATTCTCTCTTCATTTGCTCTGTAGGTCCCCAAAAATTGGTTAACCACTAGCATGGAATCATTCACCAGCTTCACGTTCTTCGCATCTAACTTCTTGACAACCTTTAAACCGATAATTGCAGCTTCATATTCAGCTTCATTGTTTGATGCTTGGAAACCCAACCTGGTCGCTTTCTCGATCTTCGAACCTTCGGGGGTAAGGATGACGCATCCAACTCCAGCACCACTAACGTTTGAAGACCCATCAGTAAGTACGGTCCATAATGGTTCTGGTGTATCTATCTCCATTGCAGACTCTCCCCCAGTCTGATTAGTGACTGCTTCAGTGGGTTTGAACAACTCATCTTCTTCTCCAGCTACCGTTTCTATATCGTCTACCGAAAAATCTGCTAGCAATGCAGCCAGTGCGTGTCCTTTTTCTGCAGTTCTAGTTTCATACTTGATCTCATACGCCCCCAGAAAATTTGACCATATGACTAGTCGACTGGAATCATCAGCACGTTCCAGGATTCTCTTCAGCGGGTATTCCGAATATACTACGATCTTTCTTCCTTGGAAATATGGCTTGAGTCGACGAGATGCATGGAACAGTGCAAGTGCTATCTTCTCAATTTTCTTGTACCGTGTTTCCGCCCCCGTCAAGGATTTACTGACGAAGTAAACATGTTTTTCATGTGGGTCCGTAACAAACAACACTGCACTCACAGAGTTCTCCATTGCATCCAGATAAAGTACAATCGGTTGTCCAATTTTTGGACTCACCAAAACCGGGGGGTTTGATAAATACTGCTTGATCTCATCAAAAGCCCTTTCACACTCAGTCGTCCAACCAAAATTCACTGCTTTCTTCAAAACATCAAAAAATGGCTTGAATCGATCCGATGAGCGTGAAATGAAACAGTTTAAGGCTGCTAATCGTCCTGCTGGCTTCTGGACCTCCTTCTTGGTTCTTGGGGATGGCATTTCTCTGATGGCTCTGATTTGTTCCGGATTCGCCTCGATTCCTCTATGTGTCATCAAGTATCCAAGGAATTTTCCAGATGACAGCCCGAATGAACACTTTGCTGGATTTAGCTTCATATGATATTTCCTTAAGATATCGAATGTCTTTTGCAGATCAAGAAAATGCGATTCCTTTTGCTGAGATTTCACTACCATATCATCGATGTATACTTCCATCGACTTCCCGATCACATCCTTGAACATATGGTCTACCAAGTGCTAGTAGGTTTCCCCTGCATTCTTTAGCCCGAACGGCATTACAGTATAGCAGTAAACTCCTCTGTCAGTTACGAATGCAGTATCCTCTTGATCGTCCTCGAACAAAGGTATTTGGTTATATCCAGAAAAACCTTCCATGAATGACAGTCTTCCAAACCCTGCGGTTTTTTCCACCAAATCTCTTATCATTGGCAGCGGGTACGGATCACTCGGACATGATTTATTCAAATCGTTAAAATCGATACAGACACGAATTTTACCATTCTTATTTGGAACGGCTACCACATTTGACAGCCATCGAGGATATTGCACCAGTTGAATAAATCCTGCTTCCAATAGTTTTTTGACCTCTTCAGTCACTCCATATTTTTTTATTTGCGCCATATTTCTGATTTTCTGTCAAACAGGATGGAACTTCTCATCGATATTTAGCCTGTGGAAGGCTACATTCGGATCTATCCCTGGCATCTCAGCAAAACTCCATACAAAAACGTCGGCGTTTGCCCTTAGCAATGTAATCAAATCATCGCGTTAATGTGCCGGCAGATCTGCGCCTACGAACGTTGTCTTGTGCTCCTCATCACCAATATGGATCTCGATCAGTTTCTCGACCGTCGAGGGTTCAGCTGCGTCCTCTCCCTTATACGATTCTGGAGGGAGAGGGTTCTGTAATTGCTATTTCTGCTCGACTCGCATGATCTGGTTTCCACTGACTTCTGACTTCTTGTACTCATCCATTTCATTCTCATGACACTTATGGGTGGCGATCTGGTCTCCTCTAACTTTCAAAACCCCTTCTGGGGTAATAAACTTCAACCATTGATGATTAGATGATGTGACTGCACCGATCTCATGCAGCAAATCTCGTCCTATGATCGCATTGTAGGGTGATAGGCAATCCATCAACAATAAAGTGCCCAAGACGGACTTGTCAGCCACTGTTATCGGTATCTTTACTTTTCTAATCGCCTTTGTGACTTCGTCGCTAAAACCGATAATTGGATTTTCATCCTCCTCGATCAAGTCGTGTGGGAGATTCATAGAGGAGTAAGCTCCTGAAAACATCATGCTCACTGAGCTTCCTGTATCCACTAAAATCTTGTGGACACGAAACATGCCAATCCAAGCAGTTATAACAATGGCATTATTGTGTGGAGCATATACTCCTATCATGTATGCTTCATAGAACTCGATCTTTTTGCACCCTATCTCCCTAGTTTCTTCTCCATTATCGCTGAGAAAATAAATATGATTTGTCAGGTACCATTCTTTCAACTGCCTGAGCTTTCTCCTTGTATCGTCTTCCGATGCCCGCATGGTCATCGAATGGAACCTAGCGTGACTGACGTTGATCACACGAGCGTTAATCACATGTGCAGTTCCAAACTGACCAGGACCTTTCCCAAAGTCCTTTCTCAAGAACTCTTGCAGCTTTCCAGCGTCGATCATTCGCTGGACCTCGATCTGTAGATAGCGGAAATTCTCGGTCTTGTGACCATGGTCCTTATGGAACTTGCAGTATTTTCTCCTATTATGTTTATCAGGTGTCTCAGCTGGTAAAGGACAAGGGGGGCTCAAATCCTTGCTGATTTTCTCGTACAATTCTTCAAGATGTATGTTCAACGGTGTCAACTTCATATCCTGGAATTTCTGATATCCAGTTTCCATTCTTTCACTTTGGTTCTTATCTCGGACTTCTCCTCGGTCATTATGCTAGCCGCTCGAACGGTTCTTCGATTTGTCTCTCTTCCCATCACTTGGATGATTGGATGATCTAGTAAAATCTCTCGTTTCTCGAGATTTGGAATCATCTTCCACTCGGGCATATTCTTCAACTCGATCATATAGTCCTTCCAGAGTCTTGGGCGGTATCTTGACTAAGGATCCACACACACCTCTTTGATCGTGCTGGTATGGTTGCTTGTAAGCTTCGATGATGACTTGGTCGTTGGCACCATCCACGTCGGTGAATTCTTTCTTGAAGCTCCTAGTAAACTGTCTGATGCTTTCATCCTTCCGAGTTGTAATAAGGAACAACATATGGCATCCATTCCGATCACGTCTGTTGTATTTGTAGTGAGAGCAGAATTCTCCAACCAGCTCATTGTAAGTACCGATCGATCGTACTAGGAGTCGATTGAACCATTTTATCGCTCCTCCAGCTAATGACTGTGGAAACATTTTGCACATCAATTCATCACTGTGCTGCCACAGAGTCATGGCAGTTTCATAGTGCAAAACATGCTGATCTGGGTCATCTGTTTTCTCATCGAATTCTGGAAGCTTTGGAACTTGAAAATTCATCAAATTCTATGATATTCAGCTTGAAAGGGTCTCCAGCAAATCGGTGCAATCGGTCATCTTGTCTTCAGCTTGAAAGTTTTCTTCTCTAGATTGCTTTTTCGACATTACTTTCTCGATCATCTTGAAGAGGCGAGCTTCTGTTATTGCGTCCACATCACCATCTGAGGAACTGTCTTCATTCTCATAATCTTGGTCCTCTGGAATATGAGTCTTAGATCTCATTATTTTCCTCTGCGGTCCAGCAAGTTCCTTTTCAGCTCTTCCTTGCTCCGAACGAGCATATTAATCCTGGGAAAATTCTCGATCATCGTTCCAATCTAGATCTTCCTCCTCATCATTTCTGTGGCGTTTTGAACTTATGTTGGATCTGGTCGCACTCTGATGAGTTGAAGCTTGCCGGGTCCTTGCTCGGCGTGGTTGTACACGCCTTTGTTTAGGTAATTATCCAGTGGGTAACAAATTTCTCTCTAGTTGATCAAGATCGATCACCTCTTTGTTTGGTTTTGCAGCTTGAGTGTCAATTCGAATTCCGAGGCGTTGCCATACAGACCGACTCCTCTTTTTGTTCAGATCACCAATCTTATGTCGAGACTGGTTCGGACGCTCCAATATCAGAAGAGCGTTCTCCTTCTCCAACTCGTTCAGCCGATTACGCAACAGTTCCTGTACTAGGAGTCGCGGTGCGTCCATCTCGCAAATCTTGTCCATCTGCATTCCTCCTAGACGGGCTTCCGAATACATGCCCTCTGTTTTCTCGAACTAATGGGTTTTTCCTACCAACATCCATTTGTTCGACATCCATCACTGGTTGTTTTTGCCTTCTCCGATTTAGACTGGAGTTTTATCACGGAGACGATTTCGATCTCGTCCTTGATCCAGGGATCTGTTATGAGCATCATCTCGACTTGGACCCTGCCTGTTTCCAGTGGGTATTGCTAGGGCTGGCTGAACTTCAACTTCGTGTCTTTCAGCCTCGCTCATGTGTTGTTGAGGATTGTTAACAGAATCTACCCTTGGAGCAGTTTGTTTGATTACTGGCATAACTCGATCTAGTAAAAAACGATTTTCTTTTCTCGAAACCGTTAGTCGGCGCCACTGTTTGTAAGGTAAAATAACTTCTACCCCAAATACTGAATTTTTGGGATGCTTTTGTTGAGAATCGATCGCTGCTTCAATCTTCAAGTAATTTCTGGAGAAAGGAGAAGGGGGGGGGGGTACCTGCAAAAAACCCTCCGATGCTAAAGTCAGAATAGGATTTTTCTAACAGGTATTTTTGGTATGAAGATTTCTTACCATTTTGGTTGTAAAACCAACCATTTATAGGTCGCCCATTTCCGTTTAAGATGCATGCTCGAATTGGAGTAATGGCCCTGCATGCCTGCTGTTACAGTTGTCCCTTGCATGCCTCCTATAGTAACTAGCCCTGCATGTCTGCATGACTGCATGGTTGCATGACTCTGGCATTGATCACCTGCATGCTCCCAGCATATTCTAGTAACTTCCATCATAGTTAATGAGCCACAATGGGATGTGGATAACCAAAATTATAAAAGTTAGAATAATCAGACGGGGTGTAAATATCCCATGAGTAGATGTATTGGGGCGCAAACATCCGTGACTACGGGTCTAAGGTGTATCGAAACACACCTAATAAACTCAATAATTAATCGTTACCGGTTAATCGCATATTTAATCGTAATCGCATCAAATCGTCGATTGCCGCTCGCATTGGCCGCCGTCTTTGGCCACGTCATGATGATGTCAGCGGAGGAATATTCCATCAACGTTAGGAATATGCTGACACCGTTAGCTTTAAACGGTGACGTTGACGCCCTTACTCTTTGACGGAATATTCCCGGTATATATTGACGTCGTTAAATTTAACGGCGGTGCTGATGTGGCATCACAGTCGACGTTTAGGATCCATTTGCTGACATGTCACCTGCCATGTCATCACCTCTTCTGACATGGCATGTGTTTCGCTGATTGTCACATGCCACGTCATCACCCCTGCTGACGTGGCATGTATTTCGCTGACGTGTCGCCTTCCCCTTCACCGCCTCTGCTGATGTGGCATGTGTTTTTGCTGACGTGTCACCTTCCATGTCATTATGTCTGCTGACGTGGCATGTGTTTTGGTTACATGACCATCTGACGTGGCCCTCATTGCTGACGTGGCACGTTTATGTGGAACTTGTGAGCCCATATTGGAGTTCTTTGCTCATGGGCTTGTGAGTTGAGTGTTTTGTTAGTGAGGCCTAGCTTATCTTGTTGCATATGTGCTTTCTCATGAAGCCTTTGTAGGGCCTAGTTAGCTAAATATGGCTAACCATGGAACACATCTTAAGCCCAATGAACCCTTCTTAGCTAGTAGGATGAGATTTGTAGGCCTAACTTTGCCCATTTCTTTGTGTAGAATATTACGGGTACAAACAATGTTCTTTTGATATGTAGGTCGAATTTATGGTGAGTAAGGAGCATATAAATTTCAAATTGACTCGAGCGAGGATTATTAATGCCGTCATAGCTTTAGTAAGTCTCCAGATTAGGAAAGATGTCCCGGGCTTGGTTGCTTTCCTCTTTAGGTGGTGCTCGGACACTCACACAATTATCTGTATATGGGGCGAAATAACTTTCACCTTGGAGAGTGTGGCTCTCTTGTTGAATCTTCCGGTAACTGGGGATCTTAACATCCAATTATCCAAAGATGAGAAGAATATGTGAAATGACCTTGCTGCTAAGTTGGGAGATTTTTACTGAAAAGACTCTTCCGCGAAGTCGAAGGATTCCGTCCGGAAAGAGGATGAAAGGTGCCTTTACAATTGGTGGATATCTCATTGGTTTCCGGAAGAGTTGGAAACTAGACAGAAAAGTAACGATCTCCACGTTGCAGCATTTTTGGCCCTCTAGTTGTCTAGAGACATTATTTACGACGGTTCCTGCAAGAAGGAGATAAGGGAAGAGATGCTACCAATTGTTGTGAAGTTGGAGAAAGTTGAAGTTCTCCCCATTGGCAGGCTATTCCTTGGCTCCTTGGACGCGCATCTGGATCACTTAGTTGCGAATATGCGAGTTTCGAATGGTTTCATGAAAGTGGATTCGTATGTGCACGTCATTTTTCTGCAAGCGTGGCTATGGGAGCATTTTTAAAAGTAAGCACCAAAGCCATTTCCTACGATTCCTACGAGTTGGGGTGGCTCTCGAATTATTCGATTGGCGAATAAGCGTCCAAGAGTTTGTGTGATCTTGGTTAACCTTCTTGATAAGTCACACGAGATCAATTTTCGCCCGTGGGAGCCAGTTCATAGGCCCGTGATTCATATTGATACTTTTGCTTCTGCTCCGGATGTCATTTTATCTTCAGATGACGACTTGAGCGTTGGTGAAAACTTGTTTATTCAAAGTTGAATCCCCGGTCACATGCCGTCTTTATTTAGAGGGGCTTTCCAGATTTATGAGTACAATATTGATCGCGCAGCTCATCACATGGGTTTCGATCAGGGGGTGCCCCTTGCTTGCCGGCTAGAGCTTCCTGAGAATTCATTGCATGCCTCCCTTGATGCTAGTGCCCTTTGGCCAGGTATCCGTCATCCCTTCTTTCAACCGGAAAGAGCGCCCTGATGACCTTTAGTTACAACAAGTTCTGGTGCCGTGAGCGTCTCATGATTCGCAAGTTTGTGGACGACGCGGTGGAGAATGTTCGTGGTAATCCTTCTCAAGAAGTTTTGAAGAAGTACCCAATGTTGAGAGATTTCAATAGAAAGTCATCTGGCAATTTGGAAAGTCCCCAAGTGAAATAGAAGAGGACGAAAAACCATGCTAGTGGTTTTCGGACGACTTCAAGAGATCCTCCTGCAGCCCTTGTGTCTTTCAGTTCTTCCAATGACCAGGTATGTGTCGCCTCTTTGCTGGTCTTTTTTCCAAATGTGTGAATTTCTGCTGAAGGTATGTGTCTCGTTTCCTCCATGGGTTTGGTAGTGTTAATGCTTTTGCTGCTCTTGCTCGCTGTCAGGAGACGGTAACTCCTTCGAGTAATTCTGGCGATATCGAGCCTTTTCACAATGGTAATGCGCCAGAGCAAGAAGAAAATTCGGAAGATGAAGGTCATTCTTCCAATAGCAGAGATGGATCCCTTTCGGAAAGTGTCTCGGTAGGTTTCGCGCCTCTTTTTCTTCCTCCTCCCTTTGAAAACGTCTAACACAAATCTTGAAGGAGGAATATGGTTCAGGAGATGGATCTGAGGTGGAGGCACATGAATACTTTCCTTTGGTGACAACAACCGTCAGTGACGACCTGGAGATGGAAGTTAAAAATCCTCCTGTAGTGATTGTGACCGATGATGATGGCTTGGAGACGAAAGTTGATCAATCACAAAGCATGAATGCAGTTCGACCGATAAATGATTCTTTGATTGCTGGCGCAAATGCGGAAGGGAACACTTCGAAGATTGTGGATCTGATTGGTTCCTTACCCCGGTCACGTGCTGGTCGGCGGTTTCAGCGTTCTGTCCAAATACGAGGCATTGTATACCAAAATATGGAAGAAGCATGGACACATGGCTATGACCAGGAAAATCACTAGTCATATTGCGTTGGTTAAATGCGTGGAAGAAGCTTTATCTTCTATTGAGGACATGTGCGGGGTGACTTCCTACACCGTTTTTGAAGACGTCATCGCTAACTGGGAGCATCACCGCGATGTGTATGTGGAGAAGGAATTCAATGCTTCATGGTTCGTCAAAAATCTTGCTGAGATTCGGAAATTGAGATTCGTCTTGCTAAGAAGAGTAAACCGCTGCTGGAAAACTTCCCTTAAATGTTTCTCCTTTAGATTCTTTATTTATTTCGAGAAACACTTTGGGTGATTAATTTCGGAGTCTGACTGATTTTGGTAGTTGGTTGATGTTTTTTGAGATGTTGGATTATTTTCTGGGATGAATGGTTTTAATATATAACTTTAATTATGCCTTGCGAAGGAAATATTATTTTTATGAAAGTGTGTGCTAGCAATAACACAAGAAGTAATGGTATGATGGTTTTACTGAGAACCCAAAAACAGATCAGATATCTTTCCCGGGCTAGACTTACTTGCTGTATGGATATTTCGTCGCAACTACGCCTATTTTCGTATAAGAAGTGGTTTTGCCGGTGACTTTTCCAGTAAGTCCCCAGTTGCTGGTAACAATTTTTTTTTGCTGAAAGAAAACCGCCAGCCAGTCCCCAAATCGGAGTCCCCTGTTTCCCATGTAGTTTTTACGGCTGGCAACTGGATTGTCTGGTAGTTGAGTCGCAGATCTCCAAACCGATTGCCTGCTTCTGCTATTGGTGCTTGTATCAAGACGCGAGATTGGTTTCTAGGAGTAGATATTGCAACCGAGAGATTGAAACTCCCGTTGTGGTCGCCAATTCGATTGTGGAGAGACTGGTTTAAACCCTTAAACAAATGTGATGCACGTGAGTAATTTTGATTCAAGATATCAATCTGTACAACTCTGGCCTAAACCAAGAAGATGGTCGTTCTAGATTTGCTTCGGTCACAAAGTGGAGGAGAAAGGTTGATTTGGGGAGGATATCGAAGAACGGTGATGAGACCAGAGAGTTCTATCTAGGCAGTATCTCGACTTGTATCAGAAGTGTTGAAGCTTGCAGAAGCTTGCTAGGAATGGAAGCTTTGATAGAGAGAGCTTGCAAAGTTGTTATCTGATAGTATGTTGTATTTTGCCTTACCAGACTTGTGTGTTCTGTCAGAATAGGTGAAACCTATTTATACAAGTGAGATTGAACGTACCCTGGCATCATTAAGGAATTGATTAAATGTGCCAATTAAAATAGAGGAGGTGGAAACCGTTGGCTTTATGGTGAAAACGTTTTCACCATGAATTTCCTTATTTAATTGACCGTATTCATTCCTTGCACACCTTGATTATTGCGAGCGTAATGTACGCTGCACGCTGTGACCGCCAAACCAAAACCCCAAGAAAGCATCCTCCAGCTTGTGTTGATGTCTCGAGAGTGGGCGCAGGTGGCAATGCCAAAGTTGCTAGTGAAGCGTTGCGGCATGTGCGGGATATCTCGACCGCAAGTTGTACTTTGAGAGCGGATGGAAAAGCCAAAGTCGCTTGGTGGAGCATTTGGCATGTGCCAATGGCATGTGCGGAATGCCTTGGCCGCAAGTTACACTTTGAGTGTGAGTGACAATGCCAAAGTCGCTAGTGGAGCATGTGTGGTATGTGGCAATGGCATGTGCGGAATGCCTTGGAAATTGGCTAGCAGGTTGGGGATGAAAGTGGCTAGAGGTAATGTATTGGCATGTGCCAATGGCACGCATGACCACCTTGGCAAAGTCGCGGCCTCTACAATTGGGTATCGGCTTGGAATAGAAAGTGGCTAGTGGTAATGTGTTGGCATGTGCCAACGGCATGCACGGCCACCGTGGCCACTTCGCGGGCACTACAATTGGCGAGCGGCTTGGAAAAGAAAGTGGCTAGTGGTAATGTGTTGGCATGTGCCAACTGCACGCATGACCACCTTGGCCAAATCACGGGCGCTACAATTGGGTAGCGGCTTGGAATAGAAAATGGCTAGTGGTAATGTGTTGGCATGTACCAATGGCACGCACGACCACCTTGGCTAAGTTGCGGGCGCTACAATTGGGTAGAATCTTGGAATAAAAAGTGTCTAGTGGTAACGTGTTGGCATGTGCCAATGGCACGCACGACCACCTTGGACAAGTTTCGGGCACTACAATTAGGTAGCGGCTTGGAATATAAAGTGGCTAGTGGTAACGTGTTGGCATGTGCCAATTGCACGCACGGACACCTTGGCCAAGTTGCGGGAGTTAAAATGGGTAGTGGATTGGAATAGAAAGTGGCTAGTGGTAACGTGTTGGCATGTGCTAATGGCACGCACGTCCACCTTGGCCAAGTTGCGGGTGCTACAACTGGGTAGCGTCTTATAATAGAAAGTGGCTAGTGGTAACGTGTTGGTATGCGCCAATGGCACGCACAGCCACCTAGGCCAAGTTTCGGGCGCTAAAACTGGGTAGCGGCTTAGAATAAAAAGTGGCCAGTGGTAACGTGTTGGCATGTGCCAATGGAACGCATGGACACCTAGGCCAAGTTGCGGGCGCTAAAACTGGGTAGCGTCTTAGAATAGAAAGTGGCTAGTGGTAACGTGTTGGCATGTGCCAATGTCACGCACGGCCACCTAGGCCAAGTTGCGGGCGCTACAACTGGGTAGCGGCTTAGAATAGAAAGTGGCTAGTGGTAACATGTTGGCATGTGCCAATGGCACGCACGTCCACCTAGGCCAAGTTGCGGGCGCTATAACTGCGTAGCGGCTTAGAAGAAAAAGTGGCTAGTGGTAACGTGTTGGCATGTGCCAATGGCACGCACGTCCATCTAGGCCAAGTTGCGGGCGCTACAACTGGGTAGCGTATTAGAATAGAAAGTGGCTAGTGGTAACGTGTTGGCATGTGCCAGTGGCACGCACGGCCACCTAGGCCAAGTTGCGGGCGCTACAACTGGGTAGCGGCTTAGAATAGAAAGTGGCTAGTGGTAACGTGTTGGCATGTGCCAGTGGCACGCACGGCCACCTAGGCCAAGTTGCGGGCGCTACAACTGTGTAGCGGCTTAGAATAGAAAGTGGCTAGTGGTAATGTGTTGGCATGTGCCAACGGCATGCACGGTCACCGTGGCTAAGTCGCGGGCGCTACAATTGGCTAGCGTCTTGGAAAAGAAAGTGGCTAGTGGTAACGTGTTGGCATGTGCCAACTGCACGCATGACCACCTTGGCCAAGTCACGGGCACTACAATTGGGTAGCGTCTTGGAATAGAAAATGGCTAGTGGTAACGTGTTGGCATGTACCAATGGCATACACGACCACCTTGGCTAAGTTGCGGGCGCTACAATTGGGTAGCAGCTTGGAATAAAAAGTGGCTAGTGGTAACGTGTTGGCATGTGCCAATGGCACGCACGGCCACCTTGGTCAAGTTTCGGGCACTACAATTAGGTAGCGGCTTGGAATAGAAAGTGGCTAGTGGTAACGTGTTGGCATGTGCCAATTGCACGCACGGCCACCTTGGCCAAGTTGCGGGAGCTACAATTGGGTAGTGGCTTGGAATAGAAAGTGGCTAGTGGTAACGTGTTGGCATGTGCTAATGGCACGCACATCCACCTTGGCCAAGTTGCGGGCGCTACAACTGGGTAGCGGCTTATAATAGAAAGTGGCTAGTGGTAACGTGTTGGTATGTGCCAATGGCACGCACAGCCACCTAGGCCAAGTTTCGGGCGCTAAAACTGGGTAGCGGCTTAGAATAGAAAGTGGCTAGTGGTAACGTGTTGGCATGTGCCAATGGCACGCACGACCACCTAGGCCAAGTTGCGGGCGCTACAACTGGGTAGCGGCTTAGAATAGAAAGTGGCTAGTGGTAACGTGTTGACATGTGCCAATTGCACGCACGGACACCTAGGCCAAGTTGCGGGCGCTATAACTGGGTAGCGGCTTAGAAGAAAAAGTGGCTAGTGGTCGTGTTGGCATGTGCCAATGGCACGCACGTCCACCTAGGCCAAGTTGCGGGCGCTTCCACTGGGTAGCGTCTTAGAATAGTAAGTGGCTAGTGGTAACGTGTTGGCATGTGCCAGTGGAACGCACGACCACCTAGGCCAAGTTGCGGGCGCTACAACTGGGTAGCGGCTTAGAATAGAAAGTGGCTAGTGGTAACGTGTTGGCATGTGCCAATGGCACGCACGGCCACCTATGCCAAGTTTCGGGCGCTACAACTGTGTAGCGGCTTAGAATAGAAAGTGGCTAGTGGTAACGTGTTGGCATGTGCCAATGGCACGCACGACCACCTTAGCCAAGTTGCGGGCGCTACAACTGGGTAGCGGCTTAGAATATAAAGTGGCTAGTGGTAACGTGTTGGCATGTACCAATGGCACGGACGGCCACCTTAGCCAAGTTGCGGGCGCTACAACTGGGTATAGGCTTGGTTTTGGCATAGTTGCCATGGTGCGTAGTATGCGGCTTGGTTTTGGAATTAGGATTTTTTGTCGAAAACCCTAATCCGGTATTTTAAAAAAATACCCGTATTAATTATTTACATCTGAATTAAATGTTCTCAGTTAATGTGTTGCGGGTAACACTAGGTCCTGATTCACAGTATTTCTCAACTTCATTACAATCTTTCCTTTATTTGCTACTAGTTAGTTTCCTTACTAAATTGATGCCTAGATTATATGCTTTAATTTTTGGAGTTGGATCTTGATGTTAACAACAACTGAACATATGCAGTCATAAATATCAGTCGATATAAATATAGGCTTTAGTTGATCACACCATAATAGCTAATTGGTCGAATTCATTTTTTTTTAAAACAAGATTTGAGATATTAGTAAAAGGTAATGAAAAATGTGTTGGCATAGCTCGTAAAGGAGGAACTTACGCCATCGTTGTAAAAAGTCCATGGATTCTTAAAATTTTGATGTTGATTAACATAATGGTGCATGATTCACCATAATTATCAATAGTCATTAAAGATTTCATGAAAATCTTTTTGAAAAGAAAATGTACCAAGTACACCACCAAGTTTTTCGCTCGAGAAACTGTATGGAAAAACTTGTTACAATCAGAAATTATAGATCAACAGTAAAGATCCTTGTACCATATTTGCAAACAAGTTAAATGGGCGATCGCAATATCAGTATCCAAGAATCAACCTAGTATGTCCCCGAACTATACTGAAATCACCGATTACACTGACTTGGAAACTTTCGCATATCTACGTTATTTGGGCATTCCTTTTTCTACCGGACTGACTACCGGAGATATTTGTGTTACTTCGTCTGCACTGGTTTGTACATGAATGCGTTAGTTATACCGAGTACTCAGTAAATTATGGACCACTTCAAATCTTCGTTTTCGAGAGGGATGATCAACTCCGCAAATATCTAACGAAACTTGAAACCTTGTATAGGTATGCAATTTGCGAAAGAACAATAATGGAAATGGATAGTCCGTATTGGTCTCAGATCTATTCCCATGTTCCGATCATTATATTTGATGTACCCATTTCTTGGGTATAGTCTCCCAACTACATTGGAAAATGGATTGGTTATCCATAAAAAGATTTCTTGTAGTTCCGCTCTCCAAATGCAGAAAGACTTGTCGGAAATCGCCGATTGGGTTGGTCCGACCAAGAAAGGCTTGGGAGTTACGGGGAGGAAGTGACTCAGGGAGGGCCTTCCTTCGAATGATGTGGACATGGTTCCCTCGTCGTGAACGAAGTAACGAAAGGGAAGTCCTAATTCGCGTTAATCCAGGTACCAAGCCCCAATGTTGGACAAAACCTGAGTACTAATGTCAAATTATCCCAAACTAAATAATGATTTAAACCCTAACCCTTAGCCGAAAATGATGAAAACTAAAGTCGTATTAGCGTTCTGTTGGTGCTTAGAAGAGCGACGAGAATAAATAGGTTTAAAAATGCTTAATGACTATTTTTTAACAAAAATACTTAAAAGAAAGTAAATTAAAAATAAAAAATATATAATAATAATAATACTTTTAATTTTTTTATAAGTGAATATTATTACATGAAACTAGTTGGAAGCCTAACAAGCTAAGTTCCAACGACATACTACTACATTAATTGAACAGGTTGCTGTGCTAGCCTACCAGCGAGCCTCATGGGTAACCTTGCCAAGGGGAGCCGAAGCGGGAGGGGGGGGGCGAGATTGTGTCACAAGGGGGGCAAACTAACACTACCTTCCATGTTAATTCCTGCAATATTACGCCATTGGGGACTTGAACCTGAGACCTCCTGGAACGCATTAAACTTCGGGGAACGGGGATGACCAATAGTAATAATAATAATAATAAAATTGTGCCCAGCTTGTTGCTAGGTTACCCACCATCTCTTGTAATATTGATTTTGATTCTTAATAAAAAATAAAATTGAATCAAATAAACTTAGAAGACAAAACAATAGTTGGAAGCGGGCAACAATCTGTGCACCAACTCCCTTCTGAAATAAATTATGATTAAAATAAGTAAATAAACTAATTACCAGTAACTTGGTAATCAATCTACTCTCTTAAACCCTTATCACATAACCGTAGTTTGTTAAATTATTTTGTATACCTCAAAACAGGGTGCATATATAAAGAGGCACGATAGGGTTTCGAGGCCTAACCAATTGGCCAGTTTTCCTTATAGCTGAGCCGTCTTTGGACGAGACTTGCAAACTGAATCACCGGCCCATCATTTAAAATAAGGAAACTCTATTTCCTAGTTAAACAGTGATTAGCCAACTAAAGGAACAGTCTCTAAAATAGGGGTTCACTAATCCATTTCCTACTCCAATTGTATTTTGCATTCGTGACCTACAAGCACTCATCTCCTATTTATTCAATCGATACAGATGTTATCGTAGCATAGTTTTGCAATCTCTTTCTCTGTCTCGTGAAAACGTTTCTTACAGTTGTTCACCATGTCGACGACTACTGTTATTTCCCACGTTCAGCAAAAGAGGAAGATGATCAACACTCAAGATTGTGGATTCGGAGAAGCACAGAAAGTAAAAAGAATTTGAATCAGGTACACACCCTATCTTAATCAACCACCGTTAATTGATTTCACCAAGGATTTGAAAATCAGCTACAATGAAAATCAGGATAAAGTATAATCCACCCGCTTCTGTTCCAGCATTGATGGTACGTAATAATACCGAAGAATTTAGTTTCAACCAAAAGCAAAACAAGAGGTTGATTCTAAATAGCAGAATGTGTGGTAATACTTTCAGAAAAGCTTTTTTCGAAAGGAAGAAACTCTGTTTAGTCTTAGATTTGGATCATACTTTACTCCATTCTGTTAGGGTTCAAGATGTATCGGTTGAAGACCAAGAATATCTAAATCTGAGAGTTTCATCCATGAAGGATTCGGATGGAAATAGTTTGTACAGGCATATGGGTTGCAGTAGATACACGAAACTCAGGCCATCCACCCGGGAATTTCTCATGGAAGCCAGCAAATATTTTGAATTGTTCATATACACAATGGGCACCAGAGATTATGCAGAAGAGATGGGGAGATTACTCGATCCTCAGGGTAAGATCTTCAAATCCAGAATCGTTTCAAAAGATGACTCTACAAAGGAAAACAGAAAGAATCTGGATATTTTATCAGGACCGAACGAGCTGAACACAATTATAGTTGATGATACAAAGCGTGTGTGGAAAAAGAATAAAAGGAATTTGATATGGATTGAAAAGTACAACTACTTCACTGAAGGAGGCCATATTTTGAAGAAGGATGGTTCTGACGATGAAGATGGAGCCCTAGAATCAGTCACTGAGATTCTTCTAAGTGTTCACAAGATGTTTTTTCAGTGTTTCCCAGTCCCATCACCTGATGAGCTTCAAGAATATATCAAATCTGTAGATGTAAGACCCCTACTTCAGGGGTTCTTGAATTAAACAATTTCAGGAAAAGTGCAGCAAATTGTTAAAAGTATTCTTGATGTAATGAACTTGTAACTTCCATTAAATTGATTATAATGTATCGTATTCTTGTTTATTAAAATTGAGAAAATCCAATCAGTTTTACTGTATTTTCTTGTTTATTTAATTGTGCAGTTTCTTGTTGGTTATTTCCCTTTCTCAATGTTTTGACATTTGGGTGAAAACGTAAAATCTCTAAGACGAAGATTCTTCAAAAACAATGTAGTACGTCCGCAGAAGCACCTTGGGTAGAGCCACTGCCAAAACAATGTAGCATTACAGGACCGTGCAGAATGTTTGTGCAAAACCTTATACTGAGGAAGGTCATGCCAAGCGAAAGAGATGGTGTATGCTGCCATTCTAATAGTTCAATCAACTCCTGTTTCTAATCCTCCTCCTCTAATCATTCTAATTGTTCAATCTAACCACAAACTAAACAAAAAGAAAAGAACAATTTACTTGGAAGAAACAAGAGGTCTTGGGTTCTAAGTAACAAGCCCCTAGCCCGGTGCATACACATGGGATTGTCGGGTTATATGCTTCAAACTGGATGCGGATCACTGCTCATGCTTCAAACTGGATGCGAACTATTTGACCCCTAATCATATACTGTTGGTGTTGATAATGTAAGCTATGAAAATGTATTTCCATTTTCGCCTCTATTTCTTTCCATACACTGAGTATGTGTTGAGATTGTAAATCAAGCGTGTTATACATTTTGTACTGCTACTGCGAGATTTCAATCATAAATTAGAATGATTTTAGTGATGCCATGTGCGTTTAGAGATGGAAAAGTTGGGACTTATGTCGACTTGGGAATGAAATGTGGCGTCATTTAGCTACAACGCATGGTAAACAGTATGACATACCCAACTGTCTGTGAAAAGGTGAGTAATGATGTGGAAATGACATGGATTCCCTACATAGCAGATTAACTGTGGTTGCGCCATATGGGGTTTTGGGGTCTCTTATTATAAAGAAAGATTGGTCAAGGACACCTGTTAGCGTCCACACGCTTGGGTTTTCATCTTCATTTTGATGAGAAACACAACATGTTTCTCATGTCAAAGATATATAAATGATAATAATAACCTTAAATTTGTTTATAATTTCAGAAATAAGTATTTTTACATTAAACTTGACAATGCTGAAGATAATCCAAGAGTAAATGCAGCTAGACAAGTCACAGAAACTTCATCTGCGTACGCAGTGTGCTCTTGTACCCTCGTCTATATCAAAAGTTGATAGCTAACATTGCAAGTTATATATATGATTTTAACTAAGTTAAATCACTGACAAACACAACAAGGGAACACAACAATGAAAGTAGAAAACTAATTAATGACTATTAACTATAGCCAAACTGTAACTAACCATGTCGAGTCATAAAACCTGATTAGAAGAAACCAAATGATCTTAAGATTTTAGAAATTTTTGGTGCAGCACTGGTAGAACTTGTCCAAGGACTGCTGTCAGTAATAGTATCACCCTGCTGGTACAGCTTATCAATGATCGGGTCGCATACATTCTGTAATACCTTCATCTTGCCATTGATATCGTTTATTTTACCGAGTTCATTTCTATCCAACCACTGAATGGCCTTGTTGACTGCTTTCTCCATCTTCTTCTTATCATTAGATGATAGCATCCCTCCTCTGTTATTGATCATGCTCCTCATCGATCTTGATTGCATATGTCTCAAAGGAGTTCCTTAACTCTACCTTCTTCCTATGTTTTTCATTATCTGACTTGTATTTCTCAGCCTCCTAAACCATCCTCTTGATCTCATCAGCGGACAACTTTCCCTTATTATTTTTAACAGTAATCATATTTTTATTCCCTGATTTCTTGTCCTCTGCGACCACCGTCAATATACCGTCTACATCAATATCAAAGTATGTTGTAAAAGCTTAGCAGCATTACGGGGCTCTGGTGGAATTCCATATACCGTGAAGGTACCCAACAAGTTATTGTCGCTGGCTCTAATTCTTGGTGGAAAATATGCAGCAATTTGATTGTCCAAGGCGTTGGTGTAAGCATTTTGTTTCTTGGGGGGAATGGTTGTGTTCCTCGGGACCACCACACTCATATTACCTCCATATAATTCAACACCAAGAGTAGTGACATCCACTAACACCAGGTTCTGCACCTTCTCATTAGCCTCACCAGTCAAAATAGCAGCTTGCACTGCAGCACCATAATCCACAGCTTCATCAGGGTTTATTTTCTTCCAGAGTTCTTCCCATTAAACAAATCATACAATTGAGATTGAACCTTAGGAATTTTGTTGGACCCACCTACGAGCACAATTTCGTGAATGCTGCTCTTGTTCATCTTAGAATCCTCCAAACACAGCTTAACAGGTTCCATACATTTGTTGAACAAATCCATGTTTAACTCTTCGAATTTAGCATGAGTAATAGATGCATGAAAATACACTCCTTCATACAAGATGTTCTCTTTGCCCTCTCACAAGATGTTCTCAGCCTCCCAAGAGCCTTGGAATCTTTACTAATGTCCTTGTTGTGCTTCTTCTTGAACTCTTGAACAAAGTGATAAACCATTCTGTTATCGAAATCTTCTCCTCCAAGATGTGTAAAGATGTGTATCTCCAGCTGTATCCTTGACTTCTAACTATGGCATCTGCAATAGTTTTTGCATCGACTTCTTAAGTAACAGAACGGACGTCGGGAAAAGGAAGACGCGTGCATCATCCAACGTACACTGCTACTAATTAAGAATTCCAATTTCTGGGTAGAACTCTATTTACTATTAAGACAAGATTTAAAAAATTTCACATTAAAAAGATACCAGAAAAAGTAAGTAGGTCCTATAGAAGACAGGATAGACGATCAAATACATTATTCTCCTTCAATAAAAAGATCAGTAATTGCCATCGTCCCTCAATAAAAAGATCAGTAATTGCCAACACAATGTCGACTAAATCAATACTCCTTATTCTCCTTCCTCAAGAGAGATGGTGTAGATGGAGGTGATCCAAAAGATTCTTCACAAAGTTTTGCATAATTTGCAAATGCAGTAGCCTGCTTTTTAAATCCAAAGAAATCCCTATATCTCAGCGCATTAAAAGAAGCAAAAATATCGTGCATACAAGTGAAATAAAGCCGGTGATAATACTCAAGATGACCTTTCTGAGCACTAGCAGTTTTTCGTAGCATATCTGTTATTTGATTATATATGTGTGTAGCATTAGCATCTGCCCAATTGTTTGCTAGAAACGCAGTATGTAGAAGGTATTCGTGTGTTAAATCTGGAATATCTGCTAACACTCTACGACAATAACACGGATTTTTTGTCCGAGAACAAATTTCTTTTTTTTTTTTTTGATCAGCAAAAATAGATATATTGATACAAATTTCTTCAACATTGATAGCATTACTGCGATACATATCATTCTTGACTTCTCTTGTTGGGATCGTTGTTGTGGTGAACAAACATACAATGAAAAGAGAAGAAACAATTGATGATGTACTGTGTGATGAAAAAACCATGACCCCTGAAATTTCAGATGAGATCTTTTAGCCTACAGAATGGAAATCTGTTAACTGCTCATTGTACCGGATAACAATATAGGGTATTGACGAGGTTGTCTATAGATATTTTCACTCAAAAAGGTAACTTGCAAATTTGTTTTAAATGCAAGAATCTCTACAAATTAGGTAATATCTTATTCCACGAGACGTTTATATCCCTTTTTGTTCTCAGTGAACACATCAATGGAAGAAAACAAACACACAAGACAGCTTGCGAGAAAGACACTAAAAGTCGACAAATATTTAAGATCAATTTCCACATCTGAGAATACAAGAAGACAAAGTGAAAACTGTGGATGAAAGGGTGTGCCTCTGTATATGATTTACACATGTAAGAACTCGAAAAATAAATAAATCAACTTCAATGTACACTTAAGTTGCTTACAGATTAAGCCTAGGTGACAACGAATGTATCTTGTTGTTTGCTTAATGTATGTTGGATTTGTGAGGTGAGTGGGGTGAGATGAGATTATTGTATAAGTTGTAGATGCTTTTTTTTTTTCTTTCTCTTTATTCACCATGAGAGGAAGAATTACAAGAGTTAGATGGAAGCCTGGCAAGAAGCTGGGTTCCAATCCTTTTTTATTTTATTTTTTTAAGGTAAGCTTATTCAATAATTTGTAATTGTAGTTTCCTCGTTAAACTGATGCTTATATTATATGCTTTAAGTTTTGGAGGTGGTTCTTGATGTTCAGCATCAACGAAACAAGATTTGAGATATTAGTAAAAGGCTACGAAGCACGGACACACCAGTATTAGTGGTATCGTGTCCGTGTCAGACATGCGTGGGACACCGACACGACACACGTGTAGAAATCTATACCTCATTTTACTAATTGGGTAACCCAAATGGCTTATGAAAATTAGTATAATAGTTAATATTTGTACAGGTGGGCTAACCTAGTGGCATAAAATTGAGTTTTTTCATGTATGCGTGTGATTAATGTATTTGATATACCAAAATAATATGATATTAGTGTATACAAATTATTTAATTAATATATATGTAAACGTGTCCGTGTCCCGATGATTTTGAATTTTTCCGGTCCTTGTGTCCGTGTCTTGTCCGTGACACGTGTCCGTATCATTGCTTCCCAGGTAAAAGGTTATGAAAAATTTGTTGGTAGAGTTAGCAAAGGAAGAAATTGTACCGTTGTTGTTAAAAGGCCATGAATTATGGAAAATTTGATGATGATTAACAAAATGATGCACCAGTGGCGAATCTGTGAAGCAAGGGTGTGTAGTTGCGACCCCTTGCTCGTTAGACAACTAAATTTTCTAATGAAAACATCTTATGAATTGATTGACTAGCAAAATAATAAGTTTTTGGGTATTTGATAGACGCATTTATGTGTCTATTTTGATATCAGTTCTCTACAACGTTGGTACTCGATTTTGTGCTTATTTTGCTATTTAATGTAATTTTAAATGTTTTTGGAGAAATAAGCTTTTGCGGAAAGAATTGTTCGAAAAGTGGCCTTTGAACCTCCGGAGAAAATTGCTAAAGGCACCACAAAAAGTATTAAAGGTACTTGGAGGATTTGATAAAGGCACCTAGGAGTTTTACTATTTACATCCCATAATTACTACTTGTAGCACACAAAATTCTATTCTGCCCTAGGAATTGTTATTTGTACCTAAAATTTCTAAATGGACACCGAAAAAGGATAAGGGGAGACCATCTTCTCTAATTGAATTTTCAGCTCTGGCGGGAAAGTTTTTCTTCACGAACCTGATTTAAGGTTCAAATTGTGGGGAATTTTTAAAGAGATTCAATCGTTGGATTTTGTTTTAATGGACATGTTTGGGCTTAACATGAATGTTATTGGTGATTTTTTCGATCCCAATTGAAGTAAAACAGGGAAGAAGGTTTTATCGGGTATGATTTTCTAAATTTGGGAAACAAGACTAGCTTAGAATATGTTGAGAAGACGTTGAAGAAATTATGCCTACAACATACGCGTTCAGAGCAGAGAAAGGAAATTACTAAAGGCGCCCCAAAAAAATGTTAAAGGTACTCGAAGGAGTTGATAAAGGCACCCCGTGAGTTTTAATATTTACAGCCCAGAATTACTGCTTGTAGCACACAAATTTATATTCGTACCCCAGAAATTGTTATTTGTACCGAAATTGCTAAAGGGACACCAGAAAAGGATAAGGGGAGACCATCTTCTCCATTTCAATTTTGGCGGGAAAGTTGTTCTTCACGAACCTGATTTAAGGTTTGAATTTCGGGGATAATTTTTAAGAGATTCGATCGCTGGATTTTTTTTATGGACCTGTTTGGTCTTAACAGCGATGCTATGGGCGATTTCTTCGATCCCAATTGAAGTAAAACAGGGAAGAAGGTTTTATCGTGTATGATTTTCAAAATTTGGGAAACTGGCGTGTGGCTGGAGGGAGTTAAACAAGGCTTAGAATATGTTGGCAACATATTGAAGCAATTTTGCGTACAACATACGCGTATAAAGCATAGAAAGAAAAATAATCCCGTGACTTAGCCATGTAGAAAAATAAAAAAATATTGAAGATTTTGGAGAGTTATAATCGGCACGTGGAGTATATAAAAGGTGTTGGGTATCACAAGAAGTATTATCGAAAGTTTGGGCTCGATTGGTAGGGTGAAGTGAAGAAAAAAAGGAGTTGCAGAGTTGTGTATTCCGCACTAGCAGAACCGAAGAAGAACAACATTGGACACCTAACATCAGTGGCAGAAGCAGTCATTTATACAACGACTAAACATATTTATCGTTTTCTATTTATGCTTGCAAAAGACTTTCAGCGATTAACATCATATTCCTTGTAAAAGGCTTTCTGCAACTACTATTTCGTCATTTTGATTCTTCATTGTAAATACCATTTAAGTTATGAAAAAAAATTGAATGTGTTTCCAACATGATGAGCTAGACCCATCACTGGGACAATAGGAGGACATATTTGGTCACTGTGGTAATTCTATTAATTATTTTTATAACTTTTTCCACTAATTTAATTTTAGTTATGATTTGTATTAATTAGTTGTGATTTTGGTTGATGGGTTATGCTTATATTAAGTGTTTTGATAGTCCATACTTACAATTTACAAATAATGTTTTTATAAAATCTACCTTGGCAAAGATTTAGAGCCAACAATTGTTATTTTTAGAGCTATAATTATCTAAGAATTGATATTTGAACCACATGGACATGAATTATGATGGAATCCCGAGTCTCAGTATTTCTCAACTTTGTTACATTCTTTCCTTTATTTGCTAGTTAGTTTTATCATTTAAGTCTAAATTCAAATCTTTACAAGTCTTTGAATAAACTTTTTTTACCATTGTACAAAACACATTACTTATAGTTATAGTTTCCTTGCTAAATTGATGCCTAGATTATATGTGTTTAATATCGGTGGATATCAATAGAGGCTTTAGTTCATCACGCCATATTAGCTAATTGGTCGAATTCAATTTTAGTGAAACAATATTTGAGATTTTAGTAAAAGGTAATGAAAAATGTGTTGGCAGAGCTTGCAAAGGACGAACTTACACCATTGTTGTTAAAAGGCCATGGTTCTGAAAATTTTGATGTTGATTAACATAATGGTGCATTATTCATCATACTTATTAATAGTCATTAAATCTTTCAAGAAAAACTTATTTAAAAGGAAAAAGTACCAAGTACACCACCAAGATTTTTGTTCGAGAAACTGTATGTACAAACTTATTACAATCAGTAAGTATACATCAAGATTTTAGCCATCAAGTTAAATATTAACCCGATTTTTCTCGCTAATAGTTCAAGCAAGTTAAAGTGGTTAATATTTAACTTGATGGCTAATAAATCCGTCCGAAAAGATTGTAGAGAAATAAAGTGGATAAGATTAGAAAAATAAGGAGAAGAAGTTACCAGAGTTGTGTGAGGAGCAGCAGCCTCATCCGTCACCATGGGGTTCTCTTTGTTGTGTTCACTCCCTCTTCTGATAAATCATGCTCCATTCCATCGAACTCAACAGAAGAAAGATTCTTGGTATTATTTTGCATTTTGGAAGTATCAATGTTCTCCACTTCATCAGAATAGTTTTCTTCCTCTTCTTCATCGTGTCTAAGTCTTTTTGGCCTTCTAGTTTCATCATGAACACTGTCTTGGGCGTCCACCTTTGCCATGCTAGCTTCACAAATTTTTTGAGTTAAGAGGTTTAGGTCATCACAGATGTCAACTCCGTATTCTTCATCCAGGTCATGCATATACTTGGTGTATTCCTAATTTGTGTAACTTCGCATCTTTAAATCATGAGTCACGTTAGCGCATTCTTCATCGTTGTGGTTTACGGTCCAGCAGTGGTTGCAAAGATTGTGAGGTTGACGTTCCCAGTGATATCTAACCCATGTAACACCTCCGGATCTTGTATTCCACCATCCACCTCTATAGAGAGGCTTACTTAGATCCATTTTGATTCTGGCTGATATCATACTTCCATAAGACGGCCTGCAGTTTTCTGGGTTAGTCGAGATCTTTGGACCGAGTTCAATTAGAGGTTCGTCGATTATTTGAACTGAATGGTGTTCAAGTAAAATATTTTTGAACTGGACTGTCCAATCACAGAAGTTGAAATTCCAGACGTGTAGAGGGGTAGCATCATCATACGGTTGCAGGTTCAGGTGAGAATTGCAAACGTTCCAAGGATTTTTCTTGAGCACGGCATTCAGATTTTCCAGAGAAGGAAACATGAAGAGAAAAATGTTTCTGTCTAAAGCTCTCATACCTCTGAAGTTGTATGGTTTCCATAGGAGTTGGAGTTCTTTTCTAACTTCATCCGTTTCTTGAGGAACATTGTTAAAAACTTTTCCAATTAAAGTATGACCACGCTCTTCTTGAGCTACAGATAAAGCTCTAGCGGAACCAACCGACTGCCTAACTCTTGCCATGGATATATTTCTGAAGCTCGCTTTTTGGAACTGATTGGTGATCGAAGTTACCGAATTATTGGAAGAGGAAGACATTTTTTGTGTTTGACAGTGAGAAGAATTGGACAACTGCGTAGTCTTATGATGTCTTTTTATGAAGTGTATGATATACATAGGGATGGTCATGGGGCGGGTATGGGGCGGGGACCTTGTATCCCAGTCACTGCCCCATTCGTAAAAAAAATACCCATACCCGCCCCGTTTCCCACACGAATTGGGGCGGGCGGGTATGGGGAATACCCGTTTGGGGCGGGTTTTTCATGGGTTACCCGTAACACGAAGTTCATACATAAATTTATTTACAACCAAAACTTAAATATGAAGCAAACAAAAATAACAACATAAGAATAATGCATTCTAATATTTTAAATTCAGAAATTCATCTTAAGGTGAACAAAAGAATCTTTAAATGACTTCTTAGGTTTTCTACTTTGTCCTTTCGATACAAGAACGATCAAAGAATGTATCTGATCACAACAAAGAAACGAAAGTGATGAATATACAAGAACGATCAAGAATATATTAAATGTAAGAAACCTCGACTAAGTTGTAGAAGTATAAAATTCGATACAAATTCTTGCATAAAAGTCGAAACCCTTATAATATGGAAGAAACGGGGCGGGTATGGGGCGGGGACCTTGAATCCCATCCCCGCCCCATCCCCGTAGCTTAGGTTTCGGGTATTACCCATACCCGACCCCATCCCCATTTGTGCGGGTAAAACCCACCCAAACGGGGCGGTACCCACGGGGATGGGTTTGGGTGGGGCAAATGGTCATCCCTAGATATACACATGAAGTGATGAATAAATTCTATTAAAGACGTTAGAAGACAACATGATTAGCTGATGCGGTTGTCTGCCCTGTAAACTCCTCCAATTACGGGTTTCTGATCGAATTATTATTTCAATCTCCAAAGTATTTACTCGGTCCCTCTGACTTGGGTACAAGAAAGTGGAAGTAGCAGGTTTTCTGGAAAGAGTAAAGTTTAAAGTGGACATATTCATTATGGAATTTTTATCATGAAAGGTAGAAAGAGTTTGCTTGATTAGCGGGAGAGGAATTTTGACAGATTGTTGATGTGGATATTTTACTCTGACCGTGTGAAAGTTTTTTTTCACAATTACCAAGCTACAGTTTCGAGTCCGCCACTCACTGTTGTTTAAAATTTGAATTTTTCCTGGCTCCAAGAACTTTTCACTGTTTAGATTGAGAAGAAGAACTGAATTGTCGATAATGGGAGAACGATTAGTGTAGTTGGGGTGCTCATAAACATGCTCGGTAGCAAAATATTGGAATATACTGATAGAATCCATCCTGAGTTTGATGGACTGCAAAACTGCCGTAAATAATGGAAAGCATACTGCCTTGGAATGAGATAACAGAGCGAGAGTGAGGAAGAGAAAAAGGCCAGACCAATAATGGATGCCCCGCATGGTGTGAGGACGAGGCACTGCAAAATTAAGAAGACATTAGGAAGACCTAGTAATGGGTAAATTGAAAAACATGGAGCGATGAAGGAAGCAGAGACTTAAAAGAACTAACAAGAAAACCTTATGAAAAGAGATTTGAAAGCAAATACGCAAGAAAATTCATCAAGGAGATGAATCAATAATTAGAACATTAAAGAGAAAAACCATAAACCATAATTAGAACCCAGAACTTAGTTCATTTTGGGTTTTCTTTCTTTTTTTCTTCTTTTATCACATGCCGGATACTGCTTCTCCAGTTGGTTCAATAATTTGAATTGACATTTGATATTATCGGACTTTCTAGATCAATTTGAGTTTGCTTCAATAATGGTTCTATTTGAAAGCGACCTCTTTGATACGTATATATTACCGCTTTTCTGTTCAACACATCTTCAAAATTGAACTTTTCTATCCATCCATCATATTATGCAAACATATGAGTGAAACTAAAATCAATACTTCTTTATATAAAGGGGAATGTTGGTGCTGACATGCCGAAACCAGATCCACTTTGACGAATGCAAGAAAATTAAAGTGCCACATGGCAGAAACAATACACGGGAAGATACGACTCTTGGCTTGGAGTCCCTTGAGAAAAAAAAAAAAAAAACTTCTCGCCCAAAAATATTGTTCAAGTGTTGCGACTTTTCGCTTAGAAAACCATATTCATTCCCCATAAAACCTCTCGAAGTCATAAGGAAACTTTATTGACAACATATTTGGGCAGTGCAAAACAAAGTCTGTCGAAGTCATAAGGAAACTTTATTGACAACAGATTTGGGCAGTGAAAAACAAAGTCAGTTGAAACTTGGTGATTCAAGTTCTGAGTTACATGAGCAATTCTTGTTGGGCTGGTCACTCCTTATTTGGGTCCAACAAATTGTGTAGCCCCTTAACCATTTAAGGGAGATAAGTAACAAGTGACCAAAAGCTATATGTTTTGGAAACAAAAGATCCAGGAGAAAATCTTCTCATTCGTGAAAGTGAGAAAAGAAAAGAGAGGCAGTGCGAGCGTTGCAGCTCGAAAAAGAAGGAGAAATTCGTGAGATTTGCTTGAGGGAAGAAAAGGGTTTGCTAAGAGAGTGTTTGGCAAGATCTTGGTGAGCTTAATCCATCAAATTTGTGCTCTTGTTCTTCTATCCAAGCTTGGAGATTTCTAGGGTTTGTTCAAACCCTAATTGTGAGTATTTCTACTCTTGTCCTTAATTGATTGTTGTGAATCTCATCTATTATCATATATTAGGTGAATGAATTGTTGATCCATCCTTAAGGGTGAGTGTAATTAGGCAAATTGGTATCCAAGTGCTATAGGCACCTTGAGGTTGGTGTTATCCCCAAATTTGGGAGAATTGTGTGTAACCCATTATTGTTATAGTGGAAGATTTTCCCGTGGTTTTTTACCCTTCACCTTGGAGGGGTTTTTCCACGTAATTGCCGGTGTTGTGTGATTGTGTCTATATCGCATAGTTGTGTATTTTCGCATTGTGTTTCATTGCTCGTGTAGGTTTCGTATTGCGCATAGCGGCTCGGATTTCGTAAGCCTCCCCCAACAAGTGGTATCAGAGCTTTTGGGTTGAGCTAATCCTGTGCAATGGCGGAAGCTAGCACTAGTAATAGAATGGTCAATTTGACCGGTGAGAACTTTGTCATATGGAAGGCGAAGATGGAAGACTGGTTATATTGTAAAGATCTCTATGGTCCAATAGAGAGTAAGGGAGTAAGGCCTGAGGCGACAAGTGCAGAAGATTGGAAGGTTACTAATCGAAAAGCAGTTGGTTATATTCGTCAGTGTATTGATGATAGCATTTTTCATCATGTGGCTAGTGAGACACTAGCATATCCTTTGTGGACCAAGTTAGAGGAGATATATGATCAGCAGTCTCCTTGTGAAAAATCTCTTCTATTCAAAAAGCTTGGAAAGCTGTGTTACAAGGAAGGGAGTTCAATGGCGCAACATTTAAATGAAATGAAGGGGATCATGAATCAGCTTACATCTATGGACCTCAAAATTCCTGAAGAGGTTCAAGCTTATTTGTTGCTAAATACTTTACAGACATACTTGGGAGCCATTGAGGAATTGTCTCGCTTATTCTGCTCCGGACAAGAAGTTGAACATGACTGTTGCAACTAGCAGTTTGCTGAGTGAAGAAGTTAGAAGAAGGTCACTAGACTCATCTCATTCAGAAGCTCTTGTGACAGAAAATCAGGGTAGAAGAAAAGACAGAAGACAAGTTGTCCGTAGCAAGTCAAGGGGTAAATCAAACTCCAGAAAGGAAGTTGAATGTTGGAACTGTCATACGAGAGGTCATTATTCAAATGAATGCAGGAAGCCGAAACAAGAACATAAGAATGGGAAATGAAATGATAACCAAGACAATGGTGTTGCAGCTACTGTGACAAATGATGATATCATTGTATTCACAGATTGTAATGATGTTTGTGTTAGTTTTGCAGGTTCTGATTCAGAATGGATAGTTGATTCAGGTGCATCTTATCATGCTACTCCTCATGAAGATGTATTTACCTCCTACAAGGCTGGTGACTTTGGGTCAGTCAGAATGGGCAACAGTGGTGTTGCGAAAATTGTAGGAATGGGTGATGTTAAGGTTGAGACCAGTGTTGGCTGTACGTTGGTTCTCAGAAATGTGTGACATGTACCAGATCTTCGTTTGAATCTAATGTCACCAGGAGTGTTAGATGATGAAGGGTACAACAATCACTTGGGTGATGGAAAATGGAAGCTAAGCAAGGGCCCCATGGTTATTGCAAGAGGAAAGAAGTGTGGCACATTGTACAAGACACAAGTGAAGGTGTTGAAAGGTGGGTTGAATGCTGTTGACAAAGATTCAATCTCCGAGCTGTGGCATAGAAGACTTGGTCATCTTAGTGAGAAGGGAATTCAAATCCTCACCAAAAGACAAGTTTTGCCAAATGCCAAAGGTATGCAATTGGGTAAGTGTACTCATTGTTTAGTTGGTAAACAAACTAGAGTCTCTTTTCATAAAGCTTTACCCAAGCGCAATTCTGGTATTATTGATCTTGTTCATTCTGATGTATGTGGACCTTTAAGGGTCAAAACACTTGGTGGTGCTGTTTATTTTGTTACTTTCATAGATGATGCTTCAAGGAAGGTTTGGTCATATGCAATCAAGACCAAAGATGATGTTGTTCCTGTGTTCAATATGTTTCACAGCATGGTGGAAAGAGAAACAGGTAGAACCTTGAAGTGCCTTCGTTTTGACAACGGGGGAGAGTTCATTGGGCCACTTTAAGTGTATTGCAAGAGCATGGGTATACATCATGAACAATCAGTTCCGAAGACTCCACAACATAATGGTGTTGCAGAGAGGATGAACCGCACTATTCTTGAGAGAATAAGGTGCATGTTATCTCATTCCAAGTTGCATAAGCATTTCTGGGGTGAAGCAATGAATACTGCTGTGTATTTGATCAATCGATCTCCTTAAAGACCGCTAGATGGAGAAGTAGCAGAAAAGGTATGGAGAGACAAAGATCCTACTTATGATCACTTGAAAGTGTTTGGTTGCAGGTCATTTGTTCATATCCCAAAAGACTAGAGAACAAAGCTTGACGACAAATCAAAGCAGTGTGTGTTCCTAGGCTATGGAACAGAGAAGTTTGGTTACAGATTTTGGGATCCAGTTGAGAAGAAGGTTATCAGAAGTAGGGATGCAGTATTCCTTGAAGACCAGACAATTGAAGACTTTGAGAAGATTGAGATGCCAAAGCTTCAAGATGATATGACCTTGGATACAAATCCAGTTGTTCCTACTCTTGAACAACATGATGATGATGTTGATGGTAATGGAAATGAATATGAAGCTCATGAAGATGTTCCAGTGGGTGATGTTGAGCAAGAAGTGCAGCAACAACAACAACCAGAAGCTGAGTTGAGAAGATCCAGCAGGACCAGATTACCTTCAACAAAGTATCCACCACATGAGTATGTGATGCTCACAGATGCAGGTGAACCAGAGTCTTATGAAGAAGCTCTTAGTTTTCCTGAAAGTCAGAAGTGGATGAAATCCATGAAAGAAGAGGTTGGCTCTTTAGATGAGAATGACACTTTTGATTTGGTTGACAAGCCTGAGAACCAGAAAATTCTGAAGAACAAGTGGGTGTATAGAATCAAGACTGGAGATGGTAACTCACAACCAAGGTACAAAGCACGCTTAGTTGTGAAGGGTTATGAGCAGAGAAAGGGTGTTGACTTTGATGAGATTTTCTCACCGGTGGTGAGATTTTCTTCTATTCGGGTTGTCTTGGCAATAGCCGATAGTTTGGATCTTGAGATAGAACAACTAGATGTCAAGACAACATTTCTTCACGGTGAGTTGGAGGAAGATGTGTATATGGAACAACCCGAGGGTTTTGAAGTCAAAGGCAAAGAGCACATGGTGTGCAAGCTGAAGAAGAGTCTATATGGTTTGAAGCAAGCTCCAAGAAGATGGTACAAGAAGTTTGAATCATTCATGAAGGAACATGGGTACAAGAGGACAGCTTCAGATCATTGTGTATTCATTCAAAAATTTGCTGATGGTGATTTTCTTACGCTTTTGCTATATGTTGATGACATGCTTATTGTTGGCAAAGATAAGAAAAAGATTGACAGGTTGAAGTCAGATCTGAGCAAGTCTTTTGCTATGAAAGACTTGGGTGCAGCAAAGCGTATTCTTGGCATGGAGATCACTCGTGATAGGAAAGCAAGGAAGCTGTGGTTATCACAAGAAAGCTACATTGAGAAGGTGTTGCAAAGATTCAACATGGCCAAGGCTGAGCCGGTAAGTTGTCCGCTTGCAAACCATTTTAAGTTAACTCGTGATAAATGTCATGTGAATGATGTTGAGAAACGGAAGATGGAGAAAATTCCTTATGCGTCCGCAGTTGGTAGTTTGATGTATGCAATGGTGTGTACAAGGACGGATATAGCTCATGCAGTTGGAGTGGTAAGCAGATTTCTATCAAATCCTGCTATGGAGCATTGGGAAGCAGTGAAATGGATACTACGGTATTTAAGGGGTACTTCTAATATGTGTTTGTGCTATGGAGGTGACAATCCAGAGTTAGTTGGTTACACAGATTCAGATTTGGCAGGTGCTCAAGACAGTCTCAAGTCTACATCGGGGTACTTATTTACCCATGCAGGGGGAGCTGTGTCTTGGCAATCCAAGTTACAAAAATGTGTGGCATTGTCTACTACAGAGGCAGAGTACATTGCAGCTACAGAGAGTTGCAAGGAGATGATATGGATGAAGAGGTTTGTTAGAGAACTCGATGTGAAGCAACAGAGGTTCATCGTTTACTGTGACAGCCAGAGTGCCATACATCTAAGCAAGAACTCAAGTTTTCACTCGAGGTCCAAGCACATCAATATTAGGTATCAGTGGATACAAGAAGTTCTCGAGGAGAAGGTCTTGTATATTGAGAAGATCCATACAGATGACAACGGTTCTGATATGATGACAAAGTCGCTACCAAAATACAAGCATGTGTATTTCTGCAGCGGGGCGGGTTTGGTGGTGACGGGTACCTTGCCATAAGTCGTGAGGGGGAGATTGTTGGGCTGATCACTCCTTATTTGGGTCCAACAAATTGTGTAGCCCCTTAACCATTTAAGGGAGCTAAGTAACAAGTGACCAAAAGCTATATGTTTTGGAAACAAAACATCCAGGAGAAAATCTTCTCATTCGTGAAAGTGAGAAAAGAAAAGAGAGGCAGTGCGAGCGTTGCAGCTCGAAAAAAAAGGAGAAATTCGTGAGATTTGCTTGAGGGAAGAAAAGGGTTTGCTAAGAGAGTGTTTGGCAAGATCTTGGAGAGCTTAATCCATCAAATTTGTTCTCTTGTTCTTCTATCCAAGCTTGGAGATTTCTAGGGTTTGTTCAAACCCTAATTGTGAGTATTTCTACTCTTGTCCTTAATTGATTGTTGTGAATCTCATCTATTATCATATATTAGGTGAATGAATTGTTGATCCATCCTTAGGGGTGAGTGTAATTAGGAAAATTGGTATCCAAGTGCTATAGGCACCTTGAGGTTGGTGTTATCCCCAAATTTGGGAGAATTGTGTGTAACCCATTATTGTTATAGTGGAAGATTTGCCCGTGGTTTTTTACCCTTCACCTTGGAGGGGTTTTTCCACGTAATTGCCGGTGTTGTGTGATTGTGTCTATATCGCATAGTTGTGTATTTCCGCATTGTGTTTCATTGCTCGTGTAGGTTTCGTATTGCGCATAGCGGCTCGGATTTCGTAAGCCTCCCCCAACAATTCTGCAATCCTTTAATCCGTCCATGTTGCAGCCTATTATATACAAGTAAGAATCTTATTCCCAATTGTCTTCTTCTTCCTTCCCATCTAGGGGTTGATTAACTTAGAGTAGTTCCAAAATATTGACCTATTTCGAAATGTATGCTTTGGCTTAGTGGCATATGCCTTACGAGGGAAAACCATAAATCCAGTAGTTTTGATAAGCAATTAGGGTTTCTTTATGATAATGTTTTCTCATATTGTTTTGATGTCATCAGTTTGTGTAGATGTAGTATTTCTATTGAAGTCTCTGATAACAAATTCTGTTATAGTAAATGACTAAATGCTGATTTGCAGAGAGTGACAAAGAGGTTGCATCCGGATGTATATAAGAATTGAGTACGTCAGTTTTTGTGACTTATATCGTTTCTGCGACATGGATTTGGAGAGAATGGACTTTCCCAAGAAAGTGGTGGTGATGTTCCAGAATTCTGTTCCGTAACGAGCCTGATCTGCACAAGAACGTAGTACACTGTTGTTACTTTTCTTCCCAAGGTCCTTCTCAACTTAAGGCAGAAAAGGTATAAAAACCATATCCATAGATTCAGGGAAACAATATGCTAACTTCAAAATAAGTTAGGCACGAATCAAAACCAAACTGTCAAGGTTCAATAATTCGACATAACAAATACCAACCACTTAGTTTGAAGCCCGCTAATGGAGATCACTTGGGAAGTTTTATTCATTTTCAACTTTAACAACATTACCACTAGAAAGTGATTTCAATTCATTAATATGCCATTTCCTACGTCAATAGAATCTCACCAGATTCTACGAAAATTAAGAGCATTATGTGGACCAAACGATTAATAGTCTGCAATGTCCTTGGCTCCATTCGCTACCATCAGTGTTAATGTTTGTTGTACGAGTTAGCCTGCTTAAAGAAACGAGTTAGGAGTACCGGTATACTGGGGTAAATTTTGACGAAGATATATATTTGCCTTTCACGCCATTATGGAATCTTCGCATTAGTTTAAATCAATATGAAGCTTAAAAGGTCTCCCTTATTTGGAGTCGCACTTGGTTAAGATGAAGACATTAAATTCATCAAGTTCGAAGCTGCATTAAATTGTGAAGACCTAAGAACAACAGGTATATATATGCTTACTTTTGCTGCCTTTTTGTTTGTGGAAACAAACTATAATTTTCTTCTTTTGATTTTTATATTTATTTAAGCAAACTATGAGCGCAGAAATGTATACTTCGTGTCCCCATCGTAATTCAGTGACTAGATTTCCTAAGAAAAAGATTGTTCATTACAAAAGAACGTTCATCAAGCATGTGCAGGAGAGATTCCGCTAGAGCCAGGAATTGGGCGACATATATCTCCATTTAAGAAACGATACATCCAAAAGAACATTAAGGTCAATATGATATGGACTAGAAAATGGGGTTCCAAAGAGAAAGTTAAGCGCAGTATTGGAGGAATATATTCCGGTGATGTAGTTTATGAAGTGAGGATTGAACAACATGTGTAGGGGAAGGGATTTTTGAAATTCTTAATGCAGTTGGTCGAGTGTATTCCACATGAGAATCGGTGCTGTTATCTGAAAGGGAATATGTTCCAATCCACCTTCGCAGATGGGATTTTACAAGTGCTATGAAATTCATCATAAAGTTGTTGGTCTTGAAGCAAAATAAAAATTTATCAGAACTCTGTTCAGCAAATCATGCAGTTTGCACTCATGACAAATTAAGCACTTGATAAAAACGTTGAACAACTTTTTTTATTTTTTGCTTTTTTGGATCCTTTGTGCAGAGCAAATCCAAAGAGTTAGAAAATACGTCTCCCATCTTATGATCTTAAACAGGAGGCAATTATATACAACTAGCCCGTGCAAATGCACGGGCATGAAAGACCTTGTTCCGTATAATCAAGGTGAGATGCTGGAGTAAACTGCAAATTGTGGATTACTTAATACGAAAACTTAAAATTTCAATTCCATGTCATGAATCAACAAATGGTCAACGGCATGCTTGAGTTGTAAATATACATGATATGAACTGAAGTTTTATATTCATTAACCAAAACCACATCTACTTCAATAATGACAGGTGATTTCAAAGAGACAATTATTATGTATTTAGTGTGCGAAAGACTTAAATAAAAATATAGATACAGTTTAATTATTTTTCTTCCTAGGAAATGGATACAGTGATGACTGTGTATAAAAATAAGTTCAACTATTTTTCTTCCTAGGAAATGGAAGCTTGCATAAACTAAAAAAAGGTGAACTCAGTTTAATTCAACGAAGACGACGCCTAAAGATGTGGAGATTCGAAGTTAATAACTACGATAGTAGTACTTGTTATTATATTCCAAAGCGACTCAGAATCCACCCTAAAGATTTTGATGGGAATGTATACTCAAGCTAGACAACACAGATACAACGTCAGCTCAGATTTTGGAGAAAACACTATGGGCTCCATAAATTTCAAAGTTTAAGCATGGGTTATAGTAGGTAGGTAGATTTGATATTATGGGCGCATCCAATGTATCACTCTTTTGTACTCGTTATGCTATAAATAAACACTTGGAAAGATGAAGGCCTGCGAGCCATCTTGAATCATCTTAATTTTCCAAATCTTTTTAATCCCGGCTAAATTGGGCTTATCCCATTTAATTGGGGCCTATGAATACAGGACAGAAAGGGTCATTAAAAGTTAAAAGAGGACACCCCTTATCCAAATATTTTACATAATGACTAATTTGCCCCGGATTAATTAGTGTTAATCGGGTGATTAATTAATATTTAATCAAAGTAAACTAGAAATTAACTAATTCTGATTCTTTACCAAAACATGATAAAAAAAAAAATTTTTTTTTTTTTTTTTTTTGAAAAAACTTGTCTATAATCGGTTGATGCTCATGTTCACATAAACCGATTATAAAAATTGGTTTAAAAACTTAGAACATAGACCGATTGTAAAATTTAAGAGTTTTTCTGTGATTTTTTTTCTCTACAATCGGTTCACATAAATGCCCACATAAACCGATTGTAAACCCGAGCAATTTGAATCGGTAAATATTAATAGATATAAAGGAATCAGACTTTTTCTATACATGTATATACCGATTGTTCCGACAATCGGATTTTGTGTAGAAACGTACAAACCGATTGTTCAAGGAATCGGATTTTTTTTATATATATAAAGATCGATTATGGGTGTATACATATACATATACATATACAAGGGAACTGATGAATTTCTTAGTTATTTAAATAGGTGAAGCTCCACTAGAGATTAAAGAGATATGTGATTAAATAGATATGTGCACATGGCTAGCTCTCCACTAGATCTCAATGTAGTGGGTCAAAACTAGTAATCCGTTTCTTCCATTATAGATATTATCGCACTTTTGCTGTGAATAAAATTTTTCTATCTGTCTCCGTCTCCCTCTTCCTCTCTCTCTGGACCTGAATCTCTTTACATTTGGCTTATAACAAAATCATGTCCAAGAATGGATTGATGTTAATGGCAAGAATCAGAGCTACAACATTTGGAAGAGTGATTACAAGGGGGTTTTAGTCAAATCAGTTCACCCTAGATAAACCCCTGTCTTTTGGTTTCCTTTTGTCTCGAAAACACAACTTACCCACTCTCTTAAAATCAAAACACCACTTTCTCTATCTGAAAATCAAAAACTTCAACCATCTAACTCTATAGGAAAGCACTAAACCAAAACCCCCAAAACATTACTGTAAAAAACCCAAATGTCTTCACTATCTTTCTCTTAGAACTCTCACAGAACCCCAATTTTCAAGTTCTCTACTTCTGTCTCTATAACCCCTATTTCGGCATGTTCTTTATCATTTCCGACATGTTCTTCATCACTTCCGGCAAAGAAGGAGAAGAGAATTTGAAATGAAGTGGGGAAAATTTAGAATTTGAAAGAGAACGGGAAACATTTGAGTTTCAAAGTTATAACCCTAAAAAGATTAATAAGAAGTGGAGGTGGAGATGGAAATGGGATATGATTTTGTTTTTTGATTTTTATTTTGAGGAAGGGTGTTTTAGTATTTTCGACCCAAAAAATCACCCCTTAGCACACACTATGGGTTGGGTCAAGTAATTCATATCCCCAATTAATTCCCATATCCCCAATTGCGCGTTCTTTTTAAAGGCTGAAATAACAGTTCCTCTGTCTCTTAAAATCAAAATTTCCAACTTTTTGCAGAAAGACTCTCTCCATCACATTTCTAAAGCCCCCAAAATAAAAATTACTGTAAAAGAACCCAAATTTCTCCACCATCTCTCTCTTTAAACTCTCACAAAACCCCCCAATTTCTTTATTTTCCGTGTCTAAAATCCCTGTTCTGGATCTTAAAAAACCTCACTTTTTCCTCTTTTATTGCGAAGCTTTGTTTATATCGCTTCAATGGTTGAAATAACAGAAGTAAAATGTGGTGGAGCAGCAATTGGAAATAGATTTAGGAACAACCTATTCATGTGTTGGAGTACGGCAGAATGACCTTGTTGAAATCATAGCTAATGACCAAGGGAACAGAACTACACCTTCTTATGTTGCATTTACTGATACCGAACGTCTAATTGGAGATGGTGCTCTGAATCAAGCTGCTCTTAATCCTTTCAACACCGTTTTTGGTAAACTATTTCAACTTTTTAGCTCAATTTTATTATCTGCCTTTCTTATAAATTTGATTAAATTGTTTTGTCATTTGCTACTTTGAGTCATTATAAATTGTTTAAAGAGTTGGCATCTGGAGATCATTTTATGAGTCTATTTATTTTTCTGTTGGTTGTAGATGCAAAACGTTTGATTGGTAGAAAATTCAATGATATGATTTTTCAGAGTGATATCAAGGGTTGGCTATTCAAAGTCATTGCTGGATTAGATAGCAAACCAATGATTCAAGTCAGTTACAAGGGCAAGGATATACTGGTTTCAGCTGAGGAAATCTCAGTCATGGTTCTCACTAAGATGCAGAAAACTGCTGAAGATTATCTTGGTTCAAGTGTTAAGGATGCAGTTATTACAGTCCCGACTTACTTCAATGATTCTCAGCGTCATTCTACTAGGGATGCTGGTACCATTACTGGCTTTAAAGTAATACGAATTATCAGTGAACCAATGGCAGCTTCTATTGCTTACGGTTTTGGTACCAAGGAGACTAGTGTTGGTCTAAGATGTTTCCATACTCGACTTTAAGGAGGGTATCTTTGAACTCAAGGGTATAACTAGAAACACCGATCTCGGAGGAGAGGATTTTGATGAGAGTATGTTAAATCACTTTGTACAAGAGTTCAAGAGGAAACACAAGAAAGACATTAGTCGAAACCCGAAATCACTAAGGAGGGTGAGAACAGGATGTGAGAGGGCCAAGAGGAACCTCTCATGTACTAGTCGGACAACCATTGATAATGAACAATTATGGAAGCTCTCAGTTAACCTTCTTAGGTTATTGAGACATATATTTATATTGAGTTATATGGGTACACGGTATTATGGATTGTAATACAAGGTCCAACATATATATGGACTCTTTACATGGACTTATATTCTACACACCCCTTCAAGCTGATCACGGTAGAAGACAACGTGAAAGCTTGCTACATAAAAGATGAAACCTTGCATTTGATAAGCCTTTCGTAAATAGATCAGAAAGTTGGTGCTCAGTCAAAATATAACGCAGCTGCAGATACCCAGATGATATCCTTTCACGAAAAAAATGATAATGAATTTGTATGTGCTTGGAACGATAATGTTGTATAGGATTGAGAACTATATATGTAGAACTGATGTTATCACAGTAAAGAATATGAGCCTGCGGAAGAAAGACACCAAGATCATGTAGTAGATACAAATAAGTTCAGCAGAAGTAGACGACAACGCACGATACTCAGCTTCAGTACTACTAGTCGAAACGGTGGGTTGTTTCTTGGAACCCCAAGAGATGAGATTTCTGCCCAAGAAAACACAATGACCTGTTGTAGAGCGAGAAGTATCTGGATCACCACCCCAATCAGCATCGGAGTATGACGTGAGCTGCAAAGAAGAATCACGCCAAAAACAAATACTATGACCTAAAGTACCCTTGAGATAACGAAGAATTTGTTTTACTGCCATGAAGTGAGTATTAGTTGGCATGTGCATAAACTGAGTAACTTGATTAACTGCATAGGTGATATCAGGTTGTGTCATACTCAAGTATTGTAAAACACCAACTAAGCTTCGATACAAAGTAATATCAGGAAACAAAACACCATCATAAGATGTGAGCTTAGAGCGAGGAGCCACAAGAGTGGACACAGGCTTGGATTCAACAAGATCAACACAGGCTTGGATTCAACAAGATCAACAAGATCTAAAGTATACCTGTTTTGTGTAAGAACAAGACCAGAAGAAGTTCAAGTGTCTTCCTAACCAAGAAAGTAGTCTAAGTCACCCAAATTGTCATAGCAAACTGAGTTTGAAGGGTTGGCAGAAGAGATTGAATACCTTGAGTATCACTACCAGTTAAAATTATGTCTTCCATATATAGAAGAAGGATAATGATGCCCGTACAAGAGTGTATGACAAAATAGAATGATCTGATTGAGAAGATTTAAAACCAAGTGATGGAAGAAACGAAGCAAAGCGATGAAACCAAGCACGTGGTGCTTGTTTCAATCCATATAATGCCTTGTGTAATAAAAAAACATGATCAGGAAAGCGAGGTTCCACAAACCCTTGAGGCTGCTCCATATAAACTTCTTGATCAAGAGACCAATGTAGAAAAGCATTTTCAACATCGAGCTACTTAATAGGCCAAGAAGAAGAAACTTCCAAACTGAGAACTAAACCGATAGTCACAGGTTTCACAACTGGACTAAATGTTTCATCATAATCAATCCCATGTTGTTGAGAGTACCATTTAGCAACCAAGCGTGCCTTACGTCTGTCAAGTGATCCATCAGATTTCTGCTTGACACGATAAACCCATTTGCTACTAATAATATTCATTCCTGGATGACGAGGAACGAGAGACCATATGTCATTACTCAATAATGCATTAATTTCCTCAAGCATAGCTGCCCACCATTCTGAAGACTTTGAGGAAATAGTAAAACATGATGGTTCTGTAGGTAAAGATGCATATTCTGCTGCAAAACTGTATAATATTGGATACGGAGTAGAAAAACAACCCTTGAAACTCCTAGGTTGAATAGTATGATCATTAAGTCTGGTAACCATTGGATGCATGTTGGTGGTCGACGGAGGTTGCTCCTGTGTAGTAGGCACCAATTTTATTAGAATAGGTAGTTCGTGACATGAAAGGAAGACGATGGGGCTTGGCACCTACACAGCTAGCTCAAATAGAATTAAAAGAATAATTACTAGACGTAAAATGTAAAGAATGACTAGACCTAAGAAACTAAAACACACGGTGATTAGGATGACCAAGACGCATATGCCATACTGCTGGACTTGTACGAATGCCAACTGTAGTGGTAGAAAAGACGATGATGTGAGTGACTTAGGAGAACAACGAGTGTTTTTGAAAATAGGATACATGCCATCATCAGTCTTTCCCTGGTACAAAGGAATTACCGTTCGTCGATCCTGAATACAAAAGCCAAATTTGTCAAAAACGAAAACACAATCAGAATCAAGAGTGAGCTGTCCAACTGATACTGTAGGAGAAGAATCTCGCAACAACGACGCTCTTGCAAAGATTTCTGCCACACATGGAAAGTGTCGCAAATAGTTAAAAGAAATGACGAAATATGTGAAGATTTTATCATTACTCGCAAGAAATGTAGCAGAAACCTGAGGGAAATGTAGCAGAAACCTGAGGGAAATGTAGCAGGAGCTCGAGAGAAATGAAGAAATCCTGCGAAAGATATTACCGCAGAACTCAGATCCGAAATTAAGGGAAAGTTTAGCTGTAAATGAGCTGTCATCCACTATGTAACTACCTATATAAAGAAGAGAGCAGGAGAGAGAAAAAGGGGAGATAATTTTAGGAAGAGAGAGAAAGATATTTTGCAGAGAGAGATTTTTAGAGAGAGAAAATGTATTTTTTTTATCATTTTCTTTCCCAAAACTAGATCTAGAATTCTTCCAAGAAATTATCTTTATCGCAAAAAATTAAAGATTTCAAAAAAAATTCAAAAAATTCAAAAATCCAAAAAAATAAAAAATAAAAATAAAAATAAAAAATTTATATAGAACATTTTTTATTTAAAGACGCGATATAATCACAAGATTTCTAAGAAAATTTCTAAGATTTTACATAAATTTTATTTCATAAATGATATTATGAGAATGAAAACAGAAATGAAAGAATACAGAAATGCAAAATTATCGCAACAAACGCGAATAAAATTTCGCAAGAGAGAAATGCAATTGCATAAGATGGCGGAATTATCGCAAGAAATGAAAGAATACAGAAATACGAAATTATCGCAAGAAACGCGAATAAAATTTCGCAAGAGAGAAATGAAAATGCATAAGACGGGTGCAAATCGCCTAAAAACATATAAGAATTGGACGAACCTTTATGGCGTACACCTTAGTTCGCGGATTCTATTCCGTAAGAGGAAATGTCCTTAAAGTGCGTCATAAGGGGGTATCTCTTTGCATGACTAAAGGAAAGGCTATACTTCTGCTGGAACCTAGTCATGGAGATTTGGGATTATAGAAAATCCATCCAAGAGAGATAACTTGGATTCCCAAATTTATAAGGTTATACCCTGGTTGGGCGCCCGAGAGTTTATCCTAAGGAATGCAAAGTATGATCAAGGCGCCGAGGTACATGGTTGAGCTGTGGGTGCCCGGGATGGATGAACCTACCCTGGCCATCCATGGCAAGTCTTGGATACGATGTGTTCGGCCCGAAGAAAACCCCACTAGGGTGCAGTCTTGTAACTATAAGCCATATAGGCATAAAGGACAAGGATGCGAAAACAACTGGTTGTTGGCAGAACCGGATGGGAAAGTGCTAGTCTTGTATGGACGATGTATAATCCCTGAAGGGGCAACCAGGGGGAAGATAAGGGCGATACCCTCCATTAGGGAGCTGTGTATCAACAAAGACGGCAATGTCATGGGACTTTATATTCGTAAGAATATTTAGGCCCGTCATATTGTCGTGTGAAACAGACGGCAATGTCATGGGACTTTATATTCTCAAGAATATTTAGGCCGGTCATATTGTCGCGTAACAGGCCAAAAATCCTCATGAGAAATGTTAAGATGAGATCAATGGGTTTTTGCGATAAGATCAAAGGATGAAATAAATAAAATCAATGATAAGAGGATATAAATCGCAAAGACGTCCTACGAATTCATCGCAAAGACGGTAATGTCATAAGTCTTAAAAAGAAAAGAAAGATTAATCTCACAAGATGGCTTAGACTTATCATATTGTCGCAGAGATCAAAATAAATGATAAGACAAGATCAATGGATTATTACATATAAAAGTAAGAATGTCCTGCGATCTTGTCTCAAACAAGTGGCATAATAAGACCTTTAACTAGGAAGGCAAAATAAGACCACAAGAGAGGTTATACCTACAAGCGTATAACAGATTGCTAACGACTTTATATTAGTCTTATTTCATTTATCATATTTCAGAACAATAACAAGAGGCAAGTATGGGAATGCATAGAATGGAAATTACAATTTTTCGCAGAAAATAGTCGCAAGAAAGAAAGAAATTCACATAACTATTTGCGACACTATTTGCGACACTATTTGCGGCACTATTCCCAGGACTATTCATAATTCGCAGTACTATTTGAGCATTATTCACAATTCGTATAAATGTTCAGAAATTCACAGAAATATTTAGAAATTAGCAGGATTATTCATAATCACGAAGACTCATTCATAAACTCGCAGATTCATCCAGAATTTCGCAGGAATTGTGATTATTTTCTTAAAAGTGATTACCACTTGAGGCAGAGGCAAGATAAGAATAGAGACGCAATTTAATCATTCAACATTTTCTCAAGGATTCTCCTTCATAGATAAAGAACAGAGGCAACTATGGATTACCAAGAAAATATTTTATGTTCTTTATCTTCTCGGCAAGAATCATTTCCAAAATGGGCAAGAATTCTCACCAAAAATGAAGAAATAATTTCGCATGAATAGAGGCAATATTTTTCATTCAAGATCGGATACTTCTTATATTTCGAGGATTGAGTACTTCTTATACTTCTTTAAGGATACTTCGCATACTTCATACTTCATACTTCGCATACTTCAAAAGATGATACTTCTAATTATTTCTCAAAGCTTCAGAACTTCGCAAAAGAATAGAGGCAAGTATATACTTTTTAATTTTGGTATTCTTTCGCTAGTTCTTTCGTCAACAAAGATCAGAGACTACGAGAACAATGAATTTTTTCTTAAAGATTGCTCTTCAAGCAATATTCAAGAAAAAAGAGGCAAAATATAGGAGCAGAATCTCGCAACAACAACGCTCTTGCAAATATTTCTGCCACACATGGTAAGTGTCGCAAATAGTTAAAAAATAACGAAATATGTGAAGATTTTATCATTACTCGCAAGAAATGTAGCAGAAACCTGAGGGAAATGTAGCAGAAACCTGAGGGAAATGTAGAAGGAGCTCAAGAGAAATGAAGAAAGCCTGCGAAAGATATTACCGCAGAACTCAGATCCGAAATTAAGGGAAAGTTTAGCTGTAAATGAGCTGTCATCTACTATGTAACTACCTATATAAAGAAGAGAGCCGGAGAGAGAAAAGGGGGAGATAATTTTAGGAAGAGAGAGAAAGATATTTTGCAGAGAGAGATTTTAGAGAGAGAAAATGTATTTTCTTTATCATTTTCTTTCCTAAAACTAGATCTAGAATTCTTCCAAGAACTCCATTAATGGAGATTGTAAATGTAAATTGATGTAGTTACAAATTATCATAGTGAAGAACCGTGGATGTAGATCACATTGATCGAACCACGTAAAAAATCTTGGTGTCCATTTATAATTTTAGTATTTTTATCACCATTTTTATATTTAGATCTAGAAATTGTTATCAAGATATGATAAGGGGTGTGTTGTAGGATTTCCTACAACTACAGATACTAAAATTTTGGCAATTGAGGGCACATGGAGAGTATTTTTCAGTAACATTTGAGATGAGGGAGAAGTTATGGTGATATCACTGGTCCCTGTGATAGGTAAAAGTTTTCCATTACCTACAAGGACTTTGTCATTACCATTGTAGTCAACTCAATTTGTCATTTGAGAAGCATCAGAAGTCATGTGCGCAGAAGCAGTAGTATCGGAAAACCAATGTTTTTCATATGGCATAGATTGCATTTTCATTGATGAGAATGCCTGAGGCAAGTCAATGCTCTGAGCTTGCATGAGACGATGAAAAGTTGAGGCTATGTGACCACTATTTCCGCACCATTAACAAACAACAGAGGATGAGGGTGGCGGACCAAGAACTGAGGGTGCATTTTTACCACGACCATTGCCATAAGGACGACCAAAAGAGCAAGTAGAGTAGTTGTTGCTGAATTGAGAACCACCATTGCTTCCACGGCCACGAGTATTTGACCAAGCATTGTTGGATAAGCCATTATTGTTCCATCTACCATTGGTACCGTTGTTCCAGTTACCACGACCAGTTGAATTCCAGTTTGGACGAACATTATTGTTCCAGGTACCACGAACACGACTATGACCATTTGTGTTCCAATTTCCACGACCGTTGGGTGAGCCACGACTACGATTTGAATATTGACCACGACCAAGAGACGGAGAACCAGCAAAAAGAGCACTTGAACTGTGCAAATCAGAGGTAGGGTTTTTAAGACTTTGAAGATATTGCATATGAGATTCATGATGGAGGTGTAGTGCATGAAGTTCACTAAAGGTTGGTAAGGTGGTTCTTGAAATAACAGTCGTATAAATACTTGTCCAATAAGCTCCCAATCCACGTAAAGTTGTGGATACGAGTTCAAGATCAAATACAGGTTGTAGAACAGCAGCTAACGAGTCAGAGATTTCCTTGATCTTGAGAATATATTCAGAAATAGAAGAATTACCTTTTTGAATGGTAGATAAGTTTGCTTTGAGCTGTAGGATTCTGGCTGGATTGATAGTTACATAGTTGGAGCGAAGATACTTCCATACTGCACGAGAATTACCACGTCGAGAACATTCAGATTTCATGGTTTCAGTAAGAGAACTGTTTATCCAAGACATGATGGTTTGTTCGATGACCTCCCATTCTTCATAGGCTGGGTTGGGAGATTTTTCTTCAGTTACGGTATCAACAAGCTCTTGATCTGGTACTTCATACGAGTCTTCAAGATATTTATAAAAACGATGAGATTTCAGAATAGGAAGGATTTGAGATTCCGAGAGAAGGTAGTTGGTTCTGTCTAAGAGAACAATCTTGGTTGATGAAGGGAGAAACGATGAGTTCAGGAAGGAGCCAATAATGATTGATTGAGAAGCAGCAATAGTTGTAGTTCATGTATTGTGTGACATGACTGAAACGGTAGAAGAGGCTTGAGTTCAAGAAGCAGTAGACATGAAGAAGAGAAGAGAAAGTTGAGACTAGGGTTTTGAGAGAGAAAAGAAAGAGGTTTTTGAGGCTAGGGTTTCTGAGAGATCATTCTGGCTCTGATACCATGAACAATTATGGAAGCTCTCAGTTAACCTTCTTAGGTTATTGGGACATATATTTATATTGAGTTATATGGGTACACGGTATTATAGATTGTAATACAAGGTCCAACATATATATGGACTCTTTACATGGACTTATATTCTACAGATACTGATGCTTTGTACGATGGAATTGATTTCCATGCACCCATTACTCGTGCTAAATTCGAATAATTGAACATGGATTTATTCAGGAAATGTATGGAATCTGTTGAGAAGTGTTTGGGGGATACTAAAATGTACAAGTGCAACGTTCACGAGATTGTGCTCGTTGGTGGGTCCACTAGCACTTATATTCCAAAGGTGCAGTCTCTATTGCAGGATTTGTGTTAAGAGGAGTTCCACCAGCACCTTATGGTGTTCCTAGGTTGATTATATTTTGACATAGATGCAGATGGAATATTGAATGTGTCTTCCAAAGACGAGACATCTGAGAGAAAAAAACAGATAACAATTACAAATAAAAAGGGCAGGTTTTCAAAGGCTGAGATCGAGAGATTGTCTCCAGAGGCTGAGAAATACAAGTTAGAGGATAAAGAACACTATAACAAGGTGGAGTTGAATAACTCCTTTGAGGAATACCTAGAGGACATGATGAATAAAATCCATGACAAGCAACCATCGGCTGGTAAAACGAAGATCGAGGTTGCGGTCAACAAGGCCTTCAAGTGGTTGGATAGCAATGAATTAGGTGATTTTGACAAAATCAACGACCAGATGAAGGAATTAGAAAATGTATGTATACCTGTCATAAAAAAAATGAAATGGGGACGACCTTCCAAAGTAGCTAGAATAAGCTAAAGATGTAGCAGCAGGCCGGTCGAGAAAATCAACTAAATTGGTATTTACTTTTTGGCTTTTGATTCAACTAAGTTGTTCGACCTAGCCTCTTTTGAAGCCTTTTCAGTCTCATTTAAATGTGATGTATATGGTCAGATAGTTGCTTATTAGTTATTAGTTGTTAGTCTTGAGGATTTTGTCTTGTGTCTTTGATGATTATGGGTTCAATATGGTTGTTAAAAACTTATGTTTCTTTGTATGTATAAGAAGTTGATTTTGAGCCTTAGCTTCGATTTTCTTTATGAATTTCTGGTGGTGTGGTTTCAATTTGGTGCGCACAGATGTTAGTCTTTTTAATTAAAACTTCCAGGTTTCAAGTATGAGAACCCAGTTCTTTAGAAACAATAATAATTTGTGTTTAGATCCATTGGGAAAATCCACTCCTTCGAATTTAGCACGAGTAATGGATGCACGAAAATCCACTCCTTCGTACAAAGCATCAATCTCAATTGTTGTCTGAGTAGTAGATGACAGAGTTCTCTTTTCCCTCTCACAAGATGTCCTCAGCCTCCTAAGTGCCTTTGGATTTCCACTGATGTCCTTGTTGTGCTTCTTCTTAAACTCTTGAACAAAGTGATTAACCATTCGGTTATCGAAATCTTCTCCTCCAAGATGTGTATCTCCAGCTATGGCCTTGACTTTGAAGATACCCTTTTTAATATTGAGTATCGAAACATCAAAAGTACCGCCACTAAGATCAAAGATAAGAACATTTTCTGCAATAGGATTGCACGCCTTCCCGTTTTTCTTTTTAGTGATTACATTGGTCGCCTTCTTATCAAGACCATAAGCAATACCCGTCTCCGTTGTTTCATTGATGATTCGCGGTACATTAAGTCCGGCGATTTTACCAGCATCTTTAGTAGCTTGACGATGAGAATCATTGAAGTAAGCAGGGACTGTGATAACAACATCCTTAACAATTAAACCAAGGTAAGCTTCAGCTGTTTCCCTCATCTTAATGAGAACCATGGATGAGATTTCCTCGGGTGATAACGTTTTAACCTTTCCGATGTAATTCACTTGAATAATTGGATTCTTGTCTTCTCCAGCAATGACTCTGAAAGGCCATAACTTGATATCACTCTGAACACTGGTATCGTTGATTTTCCTACCAATTAAACGCTTCGCATCTGCATCGAAAGAGAACAAACTCAGAAAATGGTATGTAGATGATTATTTTAAAAGCCAATAGCAGATTATGTCGTAATATCATCTTGGAATGCATGAGGATTATTCAGGATCAGACTTGATCTGATGTTCTTTCCGAGTTATTAAGTGGTTTATTTTACGTAACCATCGGATTAAGCAAACAATCAAGGTTAAAACTCAAATCTTTATGTTATAAAATATAATAAACTTAAAAAATAAAATAACAAACATGATCATGAAAGTCTTACGGAAAACGTTGTTAATAGGATTCATAGAAACTTGATTTAAAGCAGCATCACCGATAAAACGATGATCATCAGTAAAAGCAACATAAGAAGGAGTAGTCTTATCAATTCCTTACTAGATTTTGTGCTCGTGCCATGCACCGGGAAATTCTTTCTTTGAACCACATTTCTGATTAGGTGAGCGCGGAGCTTCTCCGCACCCCGTGATGATGTATTTTTAATTTGGTGTGTGAGGGGTTTGCCTGACTCAAGGAGATGCGAATTTCATTATGTGTGTGCCGGCTTCGCCCGACCCCATATTGATGCATGGTACTATGCTCCCTCAATGGTTGATTATGCATGAAATTATGCATGTAATGGTGCTATGTATCAACAAATCATTGAGCTCCTTCTTCTTTATGCTCTTACCTGCTTAGTAAGATTAGAAAAATATTAGTCAATCCACTGCATGACTATGCATGTCATTCCTTTTAGATCCATCAATCTTGTTCTTCCATGGTTCTTATATAAACCATGTGATTTATATAAGCAATTAAACAGATATGTATGAATTTTTATATATTTTGGGGAACAAAATCTCTACGTATCCATCAAACATAAGTGGATAATCTGTACAATAATGACATTGTATTGCTGTATAAAGAGTGTAGTTTCAAAGACTTTCTCGTGATACCAGTGGAAGCTGTGATGGTGGCCACGGTGGTGGTAGTGATGCTAGATGACAGTGTCACCACCGACACATGTTGGAATGGTGTGTCCCATTCCAAATAGACACCTGGTGCCTTCACCAAATAAGTATTCTTGTAAACAAAATATGTATGCTTAGACCGAACTGCTCCTAAGTCAAATCCTAAGAACCACATTTCCTTAATGCACAGTCTAGTCTGCCTCACCTTCATAACAGCGCACGCATGCCAGCCAGATGTCCAAAACTTACGAAGTAAAAGAATAAAAAATCAAGGGGCCAGGAACAAGATCACTCTGTTAACCTTTTCCTATTCGCAGTCTATTGTTGTCCATTTTTTTCTTTCTGTTCTTCTTAATCTGCAACTGCAGCAACTCCAGCACTACCCCATTTTGGGGCATCGCTTTCTTAACTATAGTTTTCATGTTTCAATTTGAAATATGATTATGAGTCCCGTATTCTTATTTGATGTCGGCTTTGGCATTTATTTTTATTATTTTGGGATTATAGGTAGTTCATCAAGGTTAAAGTAGAAAAGGTTTGTTACTTGCTCTCTTGAAATATCTTTTTATAGAGAGATTAGTTTGTCCTCTCTTTTATTTTCCTTGATTATTTTTTTCGAAAATTTATTTTGATCAAAACCATTTGATCAAAAATTAGTTTTTTATTTATCAAATTTGATTAAAGATTTCGTCGGTTGTCTGATAACTCAAGTCCACAGTCTGTATATACTTGTTATTTCTTTTTTGTTCGAGTTTTGAAATTTAGTGTAAGTAGCCTGTGCTGGGAGTATGGATTTTTATAACCGAAAACCTTTTCTTCTTGGTCTCACAAGCAGGGTACCGCCACAACATTTGAATGAGTTGTACGATGGAAAACATGATTTAGCAAGAAGGTTCGTCAACACATTCGTAGGTAACACTCAATTCCAAGGACAACTACAACTCATCTATTAAATTGTTGGGTAATTGTGGAATGAGATTTTTCCAGAAAATTGAATTTTATTTAGCTTTGCAGTTTAATAACAGTTAGAGAATCTCCTTTCTCCAAGGCTTAATGAAATTGTTCAAGAGCCTTATTGCAATTAGTTACATGAGTTCGATGATGTTTTTGGTGATGAAGTTGCATGATGATTTGTCCACTAATCACTGGTTCAAGAGCACTATAATCATAAGGAAGATCAGGAAGTCAGAATGTTTAAAACTCTCTACAAAATCCTGATATCAGTTTCTGTGATTTCAACCATGTTAGATATTTTCTGCTGAGTAGGGTACGAATAGCAGCCAGTGGTGATGGATTCTATAATTAATAAGTTTAACGATTCATCTTAACATACCTTTTGTTTTTCCTCCTCATCAGTTTCTTTTTATTTGTACGACATCGTTTAACCTTGTGTTTTTCCATTGATTGTTTGTCAGTGTATCTTTTACATCAGTAATTCAATTAATTTGATCGATGGAAAAAAAGAACAGTTACAAATATTTAATGTATGCAAAGAGAATATTTACAAACTAATGTCTATGGAATCTTTCTTTTGATTGCAAACCAATTTTTCCTTTTCTTGTCTGTTTCTCTGAATAACCAAAATCTTTTATCATGGATTATACAATTTCTTCTTTCTTTGAAAATATTGTTGTGTTTAATTCCAATGGAATTGATCGTAATGCGGAATAAAAAGGTTTTGAGAGCAAAAGATTCATCCTCAAACTCCTAGCGATCCTAGTTGTTTCTTTTTTAAACTCTTTGAGTTGATGATGATCAAAGCTTCCTTGATTTAGTTTTAGGAGGAAACTCTGTAATTGAATAATTTTATTATATTTATATATATAAAAAAATAAAGGCTGAACCCGATTTCCATAATTAGGTGATTAACCAGGGATTTCTTTTTTTAACACGTCTGTATCAGATTTCCTTTTTAACACGAACTCCTGTTGAAACATTAACGGGGTTTCCAGAATTAACAAAAAGTTTCACGTTAATTTTTTGTTTTAAAGAGTTTCACTTTTTCTTTTTAAATTTACGGTTTGGACGTGAGTTTTGTCTACCCTTACTAAAGTACAGTTAAGTATAGGTGTAAACACGGTGTAACTAAATAATTCAAGTTAAAATTTTAATATAAGTATTGTCTATCTACTTTTTTCATTTCAACGCCGTTACTAACGGACAGTTAAGTATTTAATGTATCCAAATTGTAACCAAATTCTAATTATTACAACCAATAGAATTATGCCAAGTGTCCTCATCATAGCTTCTGCATTAGAAAAGTTCTTTCTAAGCCAATAAGAAGCGAGGATTTAATCACTATTTAGTGTGAGAGTTTTATTTGTCAAGGCCTTTAAGGGGGAAGATTATATAAAGGAGAATAACTTTGCTGACGTGTCCTCACCATATTCATCCTTTCGAATTCTCAAAAATTAAGAAGCCACGTCAGAAACCTTTAAACCTTGAAAAGACCCGACAGTTTGGAACAGTTCCGTGCGAAACTAGAAGTTTCTTTTGGTAAACGAAAATTTCGTAAAAGATTTGGATACCTATCGTTTTGAAACGTTGCATCTTGAAATCACTGGCTCTTCGGAACCATATCAATCGACTCCTTCCATGACTATAAATTCTTTATCTTAAGCCTGCCTATGTTTGTCAGTTTCCGATTCGTTGTTTTGGTTTCAGTCATTTCAAACTTAATATTTGATGAATTGCTGAATAGAGAATAGTTCCTCAATCATGATGGCTGTGTTTCGAAGCTTTATAGCAGAATTGTACAAACAGAAAGCCTTATCATTTCTGATCAAAGCTTATTCAGATATGGTACCTGATCTATCGCACGCACAAAATAAACGTCTGTCTGTTAACCGAAAGTCTATTAGTGGGTTGTTAAAATGCAATTTTTCCCGAAGAACTTAATGGCCCTTGCTGTGCATCGGAAGAATGAATTCCCTTTGTATCTTTTCATGATTCTGATACTTTTTGGGCGTTTGGATTGGATATGCTTATTTGTTAACTGTTGATATTATTATTTTTTATCGACGTTGAAATTGAACTGTTGATATTCATTTTAAGTTCACTAGATTTCGCCTCGAGTAATTGTGTCAAATAGACTTGGACGACATAATTTGTTTGTTTGTTCGTTTTTTTAAAATAATGCTTATTTCTTTCTTTGTATTAATACAGTGTAATCAACGGGCTTTACACGCAAACGAGCACCAATTCCAGGTGTCCATTTGATTAACGAAACCCCAACAGAATCAGGTCAATCAAGTCGTACAATACAGTATCTGTAAGTCTCATCAATCATTAGATTTTGAAACTTCAAAAAGTCAATTTTGTTCAATTGTTTTTCACAAGATGGTTCAGACAATTTGAGAAGACGTATTTTGGTTCAAACGGAGGGATGGCAAGTTTTGGTTAACCTACTTACGAAAATGGGTTTTGGTTCAGATGGAGGGAAAACAAATTTTGTTTAACTTATTATTAACCAAGGTAAGAGCGGTTTAAGAATTTGACATTATTGAAGTTTGTATAAGTAGATATGGTTTTATTCTTTGTCGATTTAGGTTTACAAGACCGGATACGTTGAGTTTATTTCTTCAGTCTCTCAATCATGGATGAAGCACCAATTTTATTTACTGATGAGAATTTACTCGGGAAAACAGGATTGGATTTACAAAAGAAGTCTATGTTCAGGAGAGGTATGAAATGTGCTTTTAGAGAAACCATATCTGACTTACTTTAGAATAGATTAGCTAATAACAAGCACCATAGATTTAAATTGTTCCGTCTTGCATGCAGTGAGAATCTTTTCAAATGGTTGAACAACATCTTATATGAACACAATAGTATTCTTTTATTCCTCCTGCCAATTGGGGCTGACGGTTCTTCTTTCCTGCTTTTTTGCTTAAATCTCTGTTAGAATACGGGCATCCAAATCAAAACCAATTGGCAATGAGTGGAGAGGCCCTAAGGGGTTATAAGCCGCAGGATCTTAGATTGCCTAACAATTTGGGACTAATAATCTCAGCACGCCCCCTCACGTGTAGCCTCGTTGGGTCTAACACGTGGACAATTAAATCGGGTGACGCGGAGTAAAGGCGTGGTCAAAGACTCGTCGCAAATAGCCTGCTCTGATACCATGTTAGAATACGGGCATCCAACTCAAAACCAATTGGCAATGAGTGGAGAGGCCCTAAGGGGTTATAAGCTGCAGGATCTTAGATTGCCCAACAATGTGGGACTAATAATCTCAGCAATCTCTATTAATTTTTTTTTTTTTTTTGATCAGAAGAGAGATTTATTAAGAGAGAAGAAATTACAAATGTCTACAAAAGGTAGACAGAAACAAAACAGAAAAGAAAAAAAATTAGGAGAATATAGTCTCCCAATTAGATTCAGTATTAGAGAAGTTCAGGTGAACCTTCTTTCCACAAGCATTTGCCCATCTTTCCACAAAAATTAGGAGAATATAGTCTCCCAATTAGATACAGTATTAGAGAAATCTCTATTAATTTCATGTTACACCTCTCTGCTCCGAACTGATCAGATTTTTAGAAGTCATATATGGAATTGCTTAACCATGTAATTTGTATATAGAAATTGTTTCTACCTTTTCATTTATAACGGTTCCATATACCAATTATTTGTTTTCAAATTAATCACTTATTGTGTGTGACTATATTGTTTCATGACAGGAAGAATCAATATTGTGGAATCCGACAGCGTGCATGAGGGGAATGGCCAGGTGAGATCAGGAACCCAAGGAAAAATAACAAACAATTAGGTACCATGCAAAAGCTGCTCCTCCAACAGTTATAATGCCTCGCTTAAGTGTCGATGCACGTATGCAGGAAATGGAGTCGAGATTATTCGTGGGAAATTGTCTTCCTTTACATGTTCAGATCATAATGCTACCAATTACTACATATGCAGACCCTATTATGTATTGAATTATATATCCTTCTTTTTGGTTCTTCAATTTCATACCCTTGGTGCAGCAAGATAGTAGTGGATGATGATGGTAACCTTTGGCGAACAAAATGCGAGACTAAATTGGACGTAACCATTGCAAGGTTAAGTGCCACCAGAATATACTACATCAATCCACTTTGTGGATGCCTATCCAACAGTTATTTTACTAGCGAATTGACCAGTTATTTTATAGCCGCCGGGTAGGTTCCTACTGCTCTTTGAAGTGGAAGATAACACAAGTTCCGTTGTTTTTTTTTGCACTGGACAATCAGATCTAGAAGTGGGATCGATCTTCACACTGCTTCCGAGTGCTGTGGAGTGGGTTAGTGGTAAAAAGAAAGATTTAGTTCATGATTGGGTGATGATTACTATTGTTGTTGCAAATGGATCATTGGCTTCCTTTTTACTACTGTGGTAAAAAGGAAGTTATGCTAAGGATACACTTTGTCTATGTAGAGAAGAAGTAGTATATAGGAAAAGTGAATGAAGCTTTATGAATGTTCACAAAATGTAATTTTAACGATAAACTTTGAGGTTTGGTTGGTTAAGCTTCATAGCGTACATACATGACAAGGAAACTTCAAGTAAAGGAACGAGAATGGTCACTACCAGAGGAATTAAAAACCATAAATCAATTGATGAACTAGCCCCCGTGCATTTTTACGGGCATACAAGGACCTTGTTTCCTTGATCATTCGCAATGATCTCAACACGGCCGTTTTGCCATACTCCAACACATGAATATATTGTGCCTAAATCGACCCCGATCACTCTTCTTGATGCAACCATCGTAAAGGAGAAACCGAGAAAAATCCTATTCTAATGAGCACAAGACCCTAATAGCTACAGTATATGATAATAGTTGATCTTTTGATCGGGGATCAGCCACCTCAATTAAAAGCAATTAAAATTATAACTGAATTGATGGAAAACAAAACTTGAATCAATAAAACGAAAAGAAAATGAGTATTTATAGGGCATCATGCATAGTCCTAAGCAAATATGGAAACTATAGACTAGAATTTAAAAGATAACCGAACTAGAATCCTAAATGGTATCAGTATCCCAACAGACCCATCAGACGTTAAAACCTCTGAAGAAAGAAGAGTAAGGAGAGACTTAAGCGTATTTGGGGTTTTTTGCATTTCGCTATTTGGTGGAGTATATGGTGAGAAAGAAACAACAGACTCTATAAGAATGTGAGTAGGAGTTTTAAACAGATAATCGTCGAAGTAAAGGTTTTGCTTTACAATTGGACTAGACACACCGATATTTTTTCGGGTTTTGATTTATCCACTATTATCTGTAATTGGGATGCCGTGACTTACACATCCATGTAACCTTTTTGGTTCTCTTTCACTGCTTTTGTGAATTTGAACCATTTTTATTTAATTTTGCTCTTTTCCGTCAAAAAAAAAAAAAGAGGGTTTTACAGAAAACAGATCTTTCACTGTTTTTCTGAATTTGAACCATTTTTATTTAATTTTGCTCTTTGCCGTAAAAAAAAAAAAGATGAGGGTTTTACAGAAAACAGATGGTGGTGCAGTGTTTATATTCAGAAAGGTCTTCTTTCATTTTGTTTTTACACCCAAAGTATGGGCTCTACCTAAATCCCCAATTTTATGTTTTTCTCGATGGATTGATTTATGTCCAAAAATCCAATGCATTATTCTTACATCCCATCAACAACATGTGTTTTGATCAGAGTCGGGCCCAATCGTGCAGGCCATGCAAAACCCAGCTTTGTTGAGGGCCCAATATCAAACCTCCTCTTTTACCTTTTTTAGTTATTGTAAAAAAAAAAAATCTGATTCATTATTGTCTTTGACGAGTGAACTACTCGCCCGCTATTGCTTTCACTTCAGATATTTTTTTAAATTTATTCATTTGTAAAAGTATAATACCTACATGTTTTGGCGGGCGCGTCATTAGGTGTAAAAATTAGTTTTATTTTTTATTTTTTGAAGCATGCAAATATTATATAAGCAATTAAACTGCTATTACACGAGGGAATGTGATTCCCCTATAATCGCTTAATAGAATATGGTTAAGAAAAAATGGGTTCGCCCGGTCCCATATTGAGGTTGAATAGTTTTCAGCTTGGCTACTGTCTGCCGCATAGTTCGCTAAACCATCTACTACTTTGTTTCCTTATCTGCAATTGTGCTGAAAAGCACAACATGGAATTTTTCGGATCCGGTGTTTGATTTCTGCAATCATTTCTGATATATACCAAGGGGGTTCTGTTGGATTTTTAATGAATTGTATGAGACTTTCAGAATCTACCTCAAATACCACTTTAGACCATCCTCTTTCCATGGCAGTTCTAGTTGCTAATACAATTCCTATTTTTGTTTGCGCATTCGAGTTCCTACATATGAAACTTGCTCCCTCCATACCTGGATGGCCTCTAGGAGCTCCATCAGTGTTGACTTTGATCCAATCTGGTTCTAGATTGCACCAACCCACTTGAATTGTTATGGTTGTTCTGGTTATGTTCGTAGTAGTTCGAGGCAGCTGTTCTCCCGGGAGAACTGGAGGGGATATCGTTAGAGCCCATTCAAATTCATGTTGTTCTTCCAAAGATCTTTCCATAATCTCTGCAATAATAGATGGTGCTTGATTGAACACGAGTTCATTTCTTGTTGTCCTAAGTAACCAGAATAAAAAACAACATGCTTGGATAGAAGAAATATTGCCCCGAATTTGGAGCATTTGTGATATTGATGTTTGGGGGGTTATGGTAAACAATTGGTTGTTACCTTGGAGTTGTTTTGTTGATATGCGGATTGAAAGGCTGGTCCAAATGGATGTTTCTGGTGCGGAGTTGCATCGGGGGCAAAGGTTGGTATTGGAAAGGTTGATGTGATGTATCTTAGATAAGGTTGGTAAACCTTCATTGATAGGTGTTGATGGTGGTTTTTAGCTTAGGGTTAAGATCGTGAAACACTAAACCCTAGCAGACAGTGATGTCACAACATTTAAAGTAACAAGCATTTACTAGGCACATTTACTGAAACCTTTAATGTGTCCCTAAATAATTATCGGGGTATCTTTTTCAAATTAGGTTTATGACAAGCCAAACCCTAATTCCCACGTGTGCGAATGGAAAATCATGACATCCACACTGACCGCGCCAAAGCATGCCAACCATGCTAGCCGCACCTCTGTGCCAATGGAAAATCATGCCAGCCACAACGACCTCGCCAAAGCATGCCAACCATGCTAGCCGCACCTCTATGCCAATGGAAAATCATGCCAGGCACACCGACCGCGCCAAAGCATGCCAACTATGCTAGCCGCACCTCTGTGCCAATGGAAAATCATGCTATCCACACCGATTGCGCCAAATCATGCCAACCATGCAAGCCGCACCTCTGTGCCAATGGAAAATCATGCCATCCACACCGACCGCGCCAAAGAATGCCAACCATGCTAGCCGCACCTCTGTGCCAATGGCAATTCTTGCTAGCCACACCAACCGCGCCAAAGCATGCCAACTATGCTAGCCGCACCTCTGTGCCAATGGCAAATCATGCCATCCACACCGACCGCGCCAAAGCATGCCAACCATGCTAGCCGCACCTCCATGCCAATGGCAAATCATGTCAGCCACACCTACCGCGACATGCCTAATGCACCTCGCCATGGCCCCATGCCGCGCCACCATAGTGGCCTTCACTACGTGGCTATCAAAACGAAGGTGTGCAACAATCAACGGTTGCCCTTCAAACCCAAGAGAAAATCTTGGACGTCTAAGTTTACCAAACGACCTTTTCCCCAAAACCCTAGGTTGGTCACGCACCTAGCCCGAGCTAGCCACGCCATGCGCCTATGGAAAACCCTTGTCCCCACATGCCAATCCAAAACCGCACCTAGCCCAAGCTAGTCACTCCATGCGCCTATGGAAAACCTTTAGCCCCACATGCCGAACCAAAACCGCACCTAGCCCAAGCTCGTCGCGCCACCCCTTGGACCTAGCTATGCTAGTGACACCATGCCAAGACAAACGCCCTTGCCTTGGCCCTAGCCACGCCATACGCCCATGGTATACCCTTTGCCCCCCTGCTAACCCAAAACCGCACCTATCCCGAGCTAGCCGCGCCATGCCAAACGCACTCTCCCTTGGCCCTAGCTATGCTAGTCACACCATGCCAAGCCAAACTCCCTTGCCTTGGCCCTAGTCACGCATATGCCCATGGAAAACCCTTGGCCCCCCTGCCAAGCCAAAACCGCACCTATCCCAAGCTAGCCGCGCCATGCCAAACACACTCTGCCTTGGCCCTATTTATGCTAGTCACACCATGACAAGCCAAACGCCATTGCCTTGGCCCTAGCCACGCTATACGCCCATGGAAAACCCTTGGCCCCACATGCCAAGCCTAAACACACCCTCGTCGCGTCACCCTGTTGGCCTTCCCTACGCGGCCACCAAAACGAGGGAGTTTAACAATCAACGGTTTCCCTACAATCCCAGGAGAAAATCCTAGCCATCCAAGGTCACCATACGACACATGGTAACCTTTGGCCCGAAAACCTATGTTTGGTCACGCAAAACTTTGCCATGCCAACGGCATGCCAACCTAGACACGCCACCACGTTGGCGCTCACTACGCGGATACCAAAACAAAGGCGTGCAACGATCAACGGTTTCCCTCCTCTAAATATGCAAAATCTCGACCGTAGAAGGTCACCAGGCTAGAAAGTTTCCCGAGCTTGACTCGCCAAGCCACAACAACGTGCTACATATTTTCCAAAAACATTCGAGACATCAACACAAATTGGGGGATCCTCTTTGGGTATTGGTTTGGCGGTTTACAGCGTGCGGCGTACACTACGCCCATCATAAGGAAGTGTCATAAGGGTGAGGTAGTTAGTAAATTCGGGAAGTTATGTGTGAAACGTTCATGGGACATAAAGCACATGCATTAACAACTTTATGGGACATCAATTCCATAACGTTAGCAGTTTCATGAAAACCAGTTTCATGCGTTAACCACTTTATGGAACATCAATTCCATGCATAAGGTTACCACCTCCTCCCATTTACTTCCCCACTCCTTAATGAGACCAGGGTACGTTTTTACTCCGACTTGTATAAATAGGTCTTACCTATTTTCACCTAAAAACAAGTTCATACAGGAGATACAACACTCAGAAATATTTACTTGCTAGATCACCTTATTAGCTCTCTTACTTTTCTGCTAACAAGTCGTAATAACCCAACTACTCTTCCAGAATCAACTATTCTGGTCTCACCACTTTCCTTGCTTCCCTCCCCAAAACTGACTCATTCTCCTCCACTTTGTGACCGAAGCAAGTATGGAACGGCCATTTCTTGGTTTAGGCCGAACTTGTACAGATTGATCTCTCGAATATAAAAGTACTCCCTTGCAGTACATTGTTTAGGGTTTAAGTTGTTTCTCACCCACACACCCGAAGTTATCGAAATCAGCAGAAACCATTTTCACCTATAAATAATAGGTTTCCACAAGAAAAGCTGAATTTTTGGTGGAAATGGTAAGGTCCATAAATAATTGGTTGTTGGGAGGAGGTTTTGGTGTGAGAGGTTATCTTGTTGGATTAGACAGCTATACCCGGATGCAGTAATGTATTTTCCTGATTCAGTGTGCGACCAGATATTTTATCTGGGGTGCTAACATTAGGAAGGTGTATGTTTATTATGTGTTGGATGTCATTAGGTGGGAGGTTGTTTAGCAGATTATGGTTCCAATTATGAGAAAAGGGGTCAATTAACTCATCTACAAATTGTATAGGGGAGCACTGGGTGGGATCGAGATTTTGAAAGTATGGTATCCAGTTATCTTGGATAGGGGTATCTATTTCCTATTTGGTGAAATAAATTTGTTTTATCGACGGAACGAGAGACACCATTTGTTTCCATTGCGGGCTGACATTAGAAGGATTTTCTTTTATTCTCAATCTAATATATCATGCTTTAAAAAGTTATAAAAAAATCCATAACAATCTTATTATAGGAGCGGCATGGTTTATTAGAGGTGCGATATTCTAATAGGACAAAAAGGGTCATTACATGATCATTCAAGGCGCCCCTTATAAAAAAAAACTGGAAATGGCAAATTAACCCTCATTATTGATAACCTAGTTTAGTGATGATATTCAAGTTTAGTGTTAATGATTAATTTCACTTATATTAACTCAAAATCAAAACAAAAGCAGATTTTTAGAGTTACAAAAAAAAGTTCAGAGGAGAAGAAAAAGAAAAACTTTTATGATATTTGTGAAATCCTAGATTTTGATTCACTCAACCAAAATGAGTGATTCCAGTGACCCGGTATACTTATTAGTTCCCATTACCTTTTTCTCATTCAAAATTATCTAAAGTACTTAACAAAATCAAAACTTTTAAATTTTAAGAAGAACTTACGGTTGCAATTGTGCTCGTGACTTCGTAAGTTATCGAATACCAACCGTAACTGGTTAAATTTGGGGAAGATCCAATCGTAAAACCAGTTACGGTTGGTAATTAAATTTAGACAACAATCGTAACTAAATTACGGTTGGTAACTAATGAATCGAGACCAACCGTAACTACCCTACGGTTCCTCACAGTGATGCAATTACAAACCGTAAAAAGAAAATGAAAGTTACAGGACAAATTACGGTTGGAAACTTAAGTAACGATACCAACCGTAATCTATTTACGGTTGCAAAAAAAAAAAACGTAACTGAACATTGTATATCAAAATCAAGAAATTACGGTTGGTATTTGAGTTGCAATAAACCGTAACATTAACCAAGTCTATAGTTACGGTTCCAATTGGAGTTATTACCAACCGTAACTCACATGCAACACATAAATTTTAATTTTAATTTTGATCCAAAACCCTAATTTTTGATACAAAACTAACTTAAATCCAACACAATAAACTAAACCCTAACTGGGTTTTTCCAAACGTTTTTCAAATCGCCGATTAATCAAAGACAATGAAATTTTCAGTTTTGATGGAGGTTACGTTTGATGGAGGAGAAGAGAAGATGAAAAAAAAAACTGATTTGATTTTTTCCGATTCATTAGGTTAAAAAAAAAACTGATTTGATTTTGGTTGTTTAAGGTGAAAAGAATAATCTAGTCAATTTACATTTCCTTGAGGACATCCCATTACCAACTAGAAGGACATTACTATCACACTGCCGCCCCTCTAATAAACCATGCCGCCCCTATAATAAATACTTTCTTTTTATTCTCTAGAGAACGTGTTATGACCTTCGTTTATGGTCAGTTCCTTGGAGAAAAATATGTACAAATAAATGCTAAACGCTAATATCTGACATTATTATTATTGGAGAAAAATAAGGTCCCCAAAAAATAATTTGGCACAGGGCCCACTCGGACTCAGGATCGGCTCTGGGTTTGATGTTAAGATCTCATGAATTCTGGTTTGCAAATTGTAATCCAGGTTTTGCAAGAGCTAGGTTTATTAGGTGTATTCAACGTATGCCAAGTGAATCCGGTTGTACTGATGTCGAAACTTCAAAGTTATGGTGTCACTATTCTCACTTATTGTTGAACTCTTATATTTATACTTCAGCTTACTTACTTCACTTGAGATACTAATGTTGCTTCTGTACTTCAGTTATAATTCTTATGTTGAGGAATTGTTGCTAAATAACTTGAATTCTCACATTTTATCCCTCACAGACACATCAATGTCAGAGGGTCCTGTATTTTAGATCGATTATCATATTAACTACTACTAGATTTTGATCTCAAGGAAATATTGGAATCTGCTGTAGGTTTATGCACCATCATGCCATGACTGCTCAACCATGCGTGCTTGGTCGGAAGAAGATGAGGAAAGAAGATCTGGCTTTTATAAAACCGTGGTAAGGTCAAGTGAGGAACCACCTTCTACATGTGTTCCTGAGGTTGCACACTTCATCCTACGACAGCATGCCGAAGCACCGTCAATGTGGGCAATTCATTACCTCCACATATGCCTTGACAACCTTGATCATTTCTAAATTATCCATAGATGTAGGATACTAGCAAAAATACTTTTCACCCGGAATGTAAAATGTATTCTGTTCATTTATCCGGAATGTAAAATGTATTCTGTTAACAGGATTTGTTACCACTGAAAGAAGAATGCAAAAAATCACGACCCACGGCAGAGGAAACTATCAACGATCCAACGAATCCAAAACACTACCGGAGATACCGTACATACATTTTTTCTGTTTCTCTTTCGCAGCATTGGTTTTCCTCCTTCCAGTTCGCGTATTATATGCATTTTCTTCTCTTATTTTCAGGTGTACATGTATCATTAGAGACTTTGATGAATGATGAGGGGATTAAAACAAAAATAAGAAGTATTGTTCAAAGCAGTGGGAGATCACCACCTTCTCTAGAGAAAGCCGATGATACACCCATGCCTGTAACTTTGCCAGCCAAGCAGCAATTAGTCAATGGACAAACAAATATCACAAATGGTGCTGCTCAAAAGTAGGGTCCTGTTTCGATAGTTCAATCTGCCTTGCGATATGGTTCTGAACAGCCTCTTTCCAATGCATGTTAACAAGTCTCGCGGAAGACACCTTGGATTCCAATCAACGGCAACAAGTCACTAGGCGACGCACGTAGCACGTCTAGCTAGTTACTTGATGCAGAGACAAAATGGAGGAGCAACAACTGATCGGACGCTTTAGAAAACCTAACTATAAAACTTGCTCCTCACGCTTCAGGAGCGTGCTTATCGAGCATCGACCATAGGTGTGTAGTGTAGGGAGGTGGTGGCCCGGTCTATTTTCCGTAGAGTCGTAGACAGTATGCAACACATTACGCCCTAGGAAATACTGTAGAAGTATATTTTCCGTATCCACGTAAGGATCGAAATTCTTGATAAACTAATATATAACGATATTTGGTAAATCAAGTATACCATAATTATCGAAGAATATCCCGACAAAAGATGGAATTATATCGATCTCAGCAGCTTATTTCCTCCCAACAGCTGCAGTCGTCATCACCATTGATAAGGTAAGGAATATTTAGTATCAGGTTTAATATATAAAACCCTATTTATTTTTTTTCTGAATATTTTTTTTTGGTTATAATTAGCAATAAAAACCTAATAAATTCTAGATGAATATTTAATACAGAGTTTGTGGTAGTGGCGGCGGCAGCGGCGGTGATAAAGATGTTTTTACAGAACCTCCTCCTGTAGGTTTTAGATTTATACCAGAAGAACATCATTTAATTGATTACTTGAAGAAGAAGTTTCATAACCCTGAAGACCACTTTCCGTTAATTCTTGAAAAGAATATCTATGACGATGATGACTGCCATCCTCGAAAACTTTTAGGTGTGTATTAAAATTTCTTTTTTCTATCTTTTGTTGTTAATAACTTAATAATATGTCTTTTTTTTAGGGTTTCTTTTTCTTGGATGAAGCTAAAGTTTCTTATTATTGTGCTATTATTCAGAATCACATGGAACGGAAGGAGTTGTATACCTCTTTTCACCAAGATTTCGTAAATACCCTAATGGGACACGACCAAGACGTACTACGAAACACGGAAAATGGAAGAATAGCACAAAGGAGGAACCCATCGTGGATCATAAGGGGGTTGAAATAGGCAAGACGAGTGGTCTTATATTTCTCCCAGGTCCTGAAGATAAAGCAAAAAATTGGTGTTTGTGCGAATATTGGATCCCTGAGTTTCAAATTCCAAAAAAAACCAAGGCCGAACGTAAACATGAACCAAACCCGAATATGGTAAATTTATTTTTTTATTCATGGTGCGATGAATGGTATTACATATATATGTGTGCAGTTAAGTAACTGGTTTGTTTTGTGTGCATGCAGATGGATAAATTTGCTATATATAAATTATACTTGAGCAACGATGCCCAAAGACAAGGTAAAAAAACAGGTAGAAAACGAGTTAAGGAACCAAGTAGCAGTACTGTAAAATTACCTGCTAAAAAACTTGCTCAAGGAAGTTGGCGTGGACTTCAAAAGGTAGAAGCAGTCTATAATATTCAAAATCCTCAGCTACAACATGGAATGGCTAAAGTAGGTAATGGCCAAGCTCATCATATCCGTAATGAGTTAAGTTATTTTCATAATCATAATGAAGTTAATAATAATGAGAACAAAGATACGGATGAACAGTTCTCCCAGAATTGCGTTTTTATAATGAATAGTGATCATTATAGTGATCGCAAGTTTGACACATTTCCTTATCCTGCCTTGACACATTTCAATGATCGTGGGTCTTATATCAACGACAGTCATTCATTTTACAATGGCTCGGCAAATGACAATATAATCAGTAACCACAATGGATTACCAGGTGGTGGTGGTTCTGGAGGAGTCTTTGGTAGGACCACGTCTGGCTGGTCAAACAACTACATAGGCGGTAACTACAATGGATTACAAGGTGGTGATTCTGGAGGCTTTGGTAGTTTCGAGTCTGGCTATGAACTTCCACCATTTCCTGATGAACTTGTTCCTAATTATAATCTTTACAGGAATAGTGTTAGTCATGTGTACGGAAACACAGCTTCAGCACAAAGCCATGCTCCATTGCAACATGAATATCCACAAGAGTTGCCTCCTTACTGATTATTTTAACAATTTTCCTCCTGAGGATCTCTATGAATGATTGTTTCTGAAATTAAGGATTAGATTAGATGCGCATAATATAGTAAAAAGGAAGAGATGCGTATGTTATTAGTTTTCTTTCCCTAGCTAGTTTTGTAGGTTCCAACCATCTTCATAAAGAGGTTTAAAAACTAGTGTAGATTTATTTTTGATTTCACCAATAGAGGTATTTGTTTATATAATTGGTTCATCCTTCTGAGCATGCCAGTTTATTTTATTCTTCATCATTCTGAACATGCGATATGGGGTATGATATGCACTGTTTAATTTATTTATTAGAAATTGCAATGGGCTGATAAGTTATAAATCATGGATGATGAGTGCCTTAAGGGCATGGTTATGATTTCTCACATTCGTGCCCATATAGTAATAAAAGAAAAGATGCATGCACAAATCAATACTTTTCGAGTTAATTTAGGTTTGCAAGCTTATGAGAAAGTTCAATCATTGTTAGATGCAAGAAAAACCAGTTTCATCGTTGAAAAGGAGAGATTCACATGAAGCTAATGTTCCAAGAAATGACATAATATCCATTTATAATTTCAATTCTTCCCTCTTATCATAAATTATCAATGCATTTTTCTTCTGCAAGCACATTTCAGTTCGGGTCACAAAGAGTCATCTCATGTCATTGGAATTTTCAAGCGAATGATCCCCCTTCTATTGGAAAAGTTCTTTGATTTTCACCCAATCTTGATTCTTGGTTGCTCGAATTCTTACGTTGTCACAGACTCACAGTGCTGTTAGAAATATTATATAAAAAAATATGAGAAAACAAGTTGCTAGAATTCTTAGGTTGCTAAAGTAAATGGGTTTCATCTGAACATGTAGATTTCAATGAGAAAACATCAAAGGTTCAGAGCACACAAGCTATATCTTTCTATGAACAAATTACTGACTAATACAACCTTGAATATAGATAAAATAAAATAACCTAAAAGACAATGAATTATAACCAAGTATGTCGATTCGATCGAGGAATACAACGTGATCAGAAGAAACCAAATGATCTCAAGATTTTCTGGATTTTTCCGGTTTTTGGTGCACCACTGCTAGTTGTTGTTGAAGGAGCAGCATTATCAGTAACACCCTGCTGGTACAACTTATCTATGACAGGGTCGCATACATTCTGTAATACCTTCAGTTTGCTGCTTATTTCGTCTGTTGTAGCAAGTTCATTCCTATCCAACCACTGAATGGAACTGTAGACTGCATTCTCGATCTTCTTCTGATCATCCACTGATAGCGTCCCTCCGCTATTATTCACCATATTCCTCATATTTAATGCATATGTCTCAAAGGTGTTCCTTAACTCTACCTTCTTCCCGTGTTTTTCATCATCTAACTTGTATATCTCAGCTTATCGAACAAACCTCTCAATCTCAGCGGACGACAACCCCCCCTTGTTGGTTCTAATCGTAATCATATTCTTGTTCCCTGATTCCTTGTTCTCAGCAAACACAGTCAATATACCATCTGCATCTATAGCAAAGGTTTCTGTATTCTTAGTAACGCCACGAGGTGCTGGAGGAAGTCCATGTAGCACGAAGGTACCCAACAAGTTATTGTCCTTGGTTCTAATTCTCTCACCCTCATACACCCGAATACTCACGTTAGTTTGATAATCCTCGGCGGTAGTGTAGATCTTTTGTTTCTTGGTGGGAATGGCTGTGTTCCTTGGGACCACCACGCTCATAACACCTCCTATCACCTCAACAGCCAGAGAAAGAGGGATGACATCCATCAACACCAAGTCCTGCACCTTCTCAGTAGCCTCACCGCTCAAAATAGCAGCTTGAACTGCAGCACCATAAGCCACAGCTTCATCTGGGTTGATGTTCTTGCAGAGTTCCTTTCCATTAAAAAAATCCTGCAATAGAGACTGAACCTTAGGAATTCTAGTGGACCCACCGACGAGCACAATTTCTTGTATGCTGTTCTTGTCCATCTTAGCATCCGCTAAACACAACTCGACAGGTTCCATACATTTCTTGAACAAATCCATGTTCATCTCTTCGAATTTAGCACGAGTAATAGATGCATGAAAATCGACTCCTGCATACAAAGCATCAATCTCAACTATTGTCTGAGTAGTAGATGACAGAGTTCTCTTTGCCCTCTCACAAGATGTCCTCAGCCTCCTAAGTGCCTTTGGATTTTTACTGATGTCCTTGTTGTGCTTCTTCTTGAACTCTTGAACAAAGTGATTAACCATTCAGTTATCGAAATCTTCTCCTCCAAGATGTGTATCTCCCGATGTAGCTTTGACTTCAAATATACCCTCTTGAATGTTGAGTATCGAAACATCAAAGGTACCACAACCAAGATCAAAGATGAGTACATTCTCCGCGCCAACAAAGGTCTCTTTTTTATCAAGGCCATAAGCAATTCCAGCTGCCGTTGGTTCATTGATTATTCGCAGTACATTAAGGCCAGCAACTATACCAGCATCCTTAGTGGCTTGACGCTGAGAATCATTGAAGTAAGCAGGGACTGTCATAACAGCATTCTTAACAGTCGAACCAAGGTATGCTTCGGCGGTTTCCCTCATCTTAACGAGAACCATGGATGAGATTTCCACGGGTGATAATGTTTTAACCTTGCCCATGTATTTGACTTGAATCTTGGGCTTCTTGTCAAAACCAGCAGTGAGTTTGAAAGGCCATAGCTTCATGTCACTCTTAACAGAGGCCTCATTGATTTTCCTACCAATTAAACGTTTGGCATCTGCATTAAAAAAACAAAAACTCAGAAAATGGTATCTGATCATGTCGTAATATTATCTAGGAGTGCATGAGGATATTGCATGGCTAGTCCACAAAGGATCATTCCAGAACTCTTAAAAATAAGAGGACATGCACCTATGTGACTATGTCTCTTTCCCAGTTCTTAAGTAGTTTATTCTAAGCCAACAATCAAGGTCAAAACTCAAAACTCAAATCACTATGAATATGTTATAAATCATAATAAACTTTTAAAAAATATATAAAAAATTTAACAAACATGATCATGAAAGTCTTACCGAAAACGGTGTTAGTAGGATTCGCAGAAACTTGATTTTATGCAGATGCTGGAAATTTTCAAGTCATTTATGTACTGGTTTTTATAAGATTATTGTTGTTCTTGTTAGATTTTACAAAGAAGTATGGAAAAGAAGGCAACTCTCAGCAGTACTTATTAGGAATCTATGCAAGTAACAGCAGATGTGCCTTGTACGTTAGCTAAAGTCGTGGACTCGTGGCTGTAGAACTTAGTATTTTGGCAAGTTTAGAAACTGAATTTCCAGCCAAATAACTTTTTGGGCACCGAGTGGATACTGATTTTCCGCCCAAACTTCGGCAAGAAATTGAGTTTCGGACCATATATAGCTAAGGCGCATACTAAATAACCTAATATCCTTCGATTCAGTTTACCTTTTTTAGTAAAATTCTCTCTCTGAAAATCGAAAATCCCCCTTTTTACAGTAAAATTCTCTCTCGCTCGCACTGAAACTCCCAATCTCTTCATTTTACCTTCATTACTTCAGAATCTCTTTCTAATTTTTTTTTCCGTTTAAAATGGTTGAAAGAAGAGAGGGAGGAGGAGCAGCAGCAATAGGAATAGATTTGGGGACAACATATTCATGTGTTGGAGTATGGTTATCTCAAGAAAATCGTGTCGAGATCATTACTAATGATCAAGGAAATCGCACTACTCCTTCCTTTGTTGCTTTTAATGAGACTGAGCGTCTGATTGGTGATGCTGCAAAGAATGAAGCGGCTCTTAACCCTATCAACACCGTTTTTGGTAAAAGTTTTTAACTTCTTAACATCAGTTTTAATATCTACCATTCATTATATTTCACTAGCTCTTAGATTAATTATATCTTTGTTCTGTCAATTTTATGCTGTAATTATGGCAAAATGTTTCATCGTTCTTAGTTATAAGGTAAGCATCTAGACATCATTTTCTGAGTCTATTTATTTTTCTGTTGGTTGTAGATGCAAAACGTTTAATTGGTAGGAAATTCAGTGATAAGTCTGTTCAGAGTGATATTAAACTATGGCCTTTCAAAGTCATCGCTGGAGTAGATGACAAACCCATGATTCAAGTCAGTTACAAGGGCAAGGTTAAAACGTTATCAGCGGAGGAAATCTCATCCATGGTTCTCAGTAAGATGAAGGAAACTGCTGAAGAGTATCTTGGTTCTACTGTTAAGGATGCTGTTATCACTGTCCCTGCTTACTTCAATGACTCTCAACGTCATGCTACTAGGGATGCTGGTACCATTGCTGGCCTTAATGTATTGAGAATCATTAGTGAACCAACTGCGGCTGCTATTGCTTATGGTCTTGGTATGAAGGATGTTGGTCCAAAGAATGTTCTTATCTTTGATCTTGGAGGTGGTACTTTAGATGTTTCCATTCTCATTATGAAAGAGGGTGTCTTTGAAGTCAAGGCTACATCTGGAGATACACATCTCGGAGGAGAAGATTTTGATGACAGGATGTTGAATCACTTTGTGCAAGAGTTCAAGAGAAAGCATAACAAGGACATCAATGGGAACCCAAGGGCTCTTAGAAGGCTGAGAACAGCATGTGAGAGGGCGAAGCGGAACCTCTCATCTACTACTCGGACAACCATCGCGATTGATGCTCTGTATGAAGGAGTTGATTTTCATTCAACCATCACTCGTGCTAAATTTGAAGATTTGAACATGAATTTGTTCAACAAATGTATGGAATCTGTTGAGATGTGTTTGACTGATGCTATGATTGACAAAAGCTGCGTTAATGAAATTGTGCTTGTCGGTGGTTCCAGTAGAATCCCAAAGGTTCTGTCTCTATTACGGGATTTGTTTAATGGGAAGACACTCTGCAAGAGCATCAACCCAGATGAGGCTGTGGCTTACGGTGCTGCAGTGCAAGCTGCTATGTTGAGTGGTCAGGGTAATGAGAAGGTGCAGGACTTGGTATTACTGGATGGCACCCCTCTTTCTCTTGGCGTTGGTGTTGTTGGAGATTTTGTGAATGTGATTATCCCAAAGAACACCACCATTCCTGTTAAAATGGAAAAAGGGTTTACTACCCACTTCGACAATCAAACTTCTGTGGGAATTTTAGTCTATGAAGGTGAGAGTACACTACGGGAAAAATCATCATTGACGACACTTTATTAGCGTTGTCGTACCCCTACGACAACACAATTTTATGCATTGTGTAGGTGGGGTATTGTAGAAAGTCCAAGTTTTTCTACAATACTTGCCTAAGCGTTGTAAACGGTGATGTGATTCATGGTTCGACAATATTTTTCCAAAGTTGTGATTCTCTTTAGATTTTTTTTTAAAGCCTAACACAACTCTTGCTTGTGTTGTAGGACTATCTTGAACAACAAAATTTATGTATCGTGGAAACATATGTAACAACCCTTATTAGTATTATGAATAATATTTTCACCACACTTGTATGAGTTGTGGAACTATCTTGGACAACACATAGTTATGTTGTAAAGATATTATTTCACAATATCTGGTTTGTGTAGTTGAAATATGAAAGACAACATTTATTAGTATTGTGAATACTACGGTCACTACGCTTTCTAGAGTTGTAGAAATTTTTGTCACATCCTTTGTCTTGTGTTGTCATAATCTCTAACACAACATCCTTAAAGGTTGTAATATTTGAATGTGTAACTACAACATTTGTTAGAAGTTATGTGCATAAAACTATTTTGAATAAAATTTATAGCTGAAACCAAATTGACAAAAGTATTTCACATTCACATTAACCTACCAGTGTAACACACTTGCATTCATTCAAGTTAACCAGCCAGTGTTAAACACACATTCAAAAAATGGCAGTGATATAGATGTTTTTTACCAAAAGTTAAGTTTCCTAAACACACTACAAAGAGATTATGAAGATTAAGATGTCTATTGGTTATCCAACTGTTAAGTTTCCTGCCACTGCATTGCACTACCACCATTCCAGACATTCTCCGCAAAGCATTAATTGCATCAACATCTGCAACTTGACAACCTAGCCATGGCAGCATCATCACAGTCACATCACCAATATCCTAAGCCACTCCTCAAATTTTCAGTTAATTCCATTTGAGCTTTAATTGCAGTCCATTCATGTGCTACTGCAACATCTCAACACCACCAGTTTCATGAGACATACATTCCCTTCTTCACAGCCATCATACCAACATTCCCCATTGCCATTTCACATTACTCCATTCATCTTGCTTCTCAAATGTCCTAACATACAACTAGGTTCACATGCCATTCATTGTAATGCGGCATCTCCATCACCAACTGCAATCCCATTCTCATCTCAAAACTCAGTTTCATCTATACATTCTATCATCTCATAACACTTAAGCCACCAATTCAGTCCCACGGAACAATGCAGCAAATCCAAGCTTGTTGTGCCGAATCAAAGCTGCAAGACATCCACAACAAACACATAACAGGTCGGAAGTCTTTCAAGTAACACCAGTTAACATCAACCAGCCCCAGTATAGATAACAAAGCTAGCAGTACAAATCCCCCATTATACGGCTGCACATAAAAGACAGTAGTAAGTAATATGCACTGTAATAGAAATTTTTATAAGTAGCACAACCAGAATCCACATTGAAGAAGAAAATCATGATACACACACCTGACAGTTCACTATATATTCCCTGGCTTTCTATATATCCATCCCACTCCAATCATCATTCAATAAAGAAGATATATGGCAGCTGAAACATATCAAGGATTCCAATCAATATAACAAATAAAAAATCCTTCATGTGATTATAACAAAGGTAACGATACAAAGAATGTTCAATATACATAATTACCTTTGATCTTTCAGCTTTGAGTGTTTTATATTATATGCTTTTACAGTCAAGTCCTTCCTACAAAGAAAATGGTTCAGTACCAGGGGTATAGGCATGTAAGACGTGTTTCCCAGGCGGTGCCAAATCTTTACTTAATACGCTTGGTACAGAGATCATGACAACATTTTGATCAGCATCAACTCCTCTATCCAACTCATTAACAACTATGTGATGGATTCCCAAGTCTTTGGGTATGCCCTGTAAATTTCATATACATTTAAGAATGAATGTGACCTTGTAATCAACTAACACTATCCTAGATAATCATTAATATCTGTTAACAGAAGGAAACATTAAGCTTATCTTTCTAATACTCAACGAGAACCTACAAACTTAGAAAGCCTTTTAAGAAGATAGGATGTGAGCTGATCACCTCGGCATCAAAACCCAAATAGAGATGCATGAACGATTCACATTGTGCAGTCTTTTCAATCCTCTCCTAGTATGACTTTGGGATTGGTAATCAAATATTCTTGTCATGAAAGTGCGCAGTTCTGTAATTATGTGAAAAAAATTGTAAATTCATAGTGGTCGCAACAGGTGAGATGATCTTGGAACAGTGACCAACAACAACTAACAAAAGATGCAACATAGGTATGGTAATTAAAACCAGCTAATCCTATTGGTAATCAAACATTCTTGACATGAAAGTGCGTAGTTCTGCAATTATGTGAACAAAATTGTAATTCATAGTGGTCAACAGATGAGATGATCTTGGAACAGTGACCAAGAACAACTAACGAAGGACATTGTAACCAATAGAACTTATGGCCTATGAGACTTTAAAAGGTTAGAAGAGATTCAAGTTACTTACTTGGGAGTAGTAATGATTGAAAACCAATCCATGCCCTTCCCATCAGCAATCTTTGAGACGACGAAAAACCTTGGAATGATGAAAAAGTCACCAGCCTTGACTCTTAGTTCAAGCTTACGCTTGCCATCAACACCAACAATCTGAGCACGACCACTTCCCCTAACAATATAGGTCACCTGATAAGCTGAATCACAAGAGAATCCTGGCGAGCACATTGATCCACCATTAATCCTGTCAACAATTCAATAAAAGCATTTTAGTAAGAGAGGAGAAGTGGAAAAGCAAAGAAAAAAAAACTCAGATAATAAGTGAACTTATAAATCAGATAATGAAGGTAAAATCCGACATGACAAGATCAGCACCAAGTCCAACCTGTTCAACCAAAGGAAAAAATTTGGTATTCAAGACAACAACACAACCACCGTTCTTAATATCAACATCTAAAGGTGCTTCCAAGCAGTTCAAAGCCATCCCTTTCCTGTCTGCCTCACTAGGCTCATGCAACTTAAAACCATCATTCACCTTGATAATTACAGTGTCTTTTTGGCTTCCAAGAAGCTCCTTAACCTTGTCTTCCTCTAAATACCAAGCTCGGCCAACAAATTCAGGAGTAAATACTGTGAAAATACCATTGGCACCAGTTAACACAAATTATGTAAATTCACCAGCCTTGTGACCTTTTGAGGTATCACCCAAGAAAATAACTACAAGTTCGGTATCATCTTTGTTGAACCGCCAGGTAACAACACCAAATGGTAGGGAGATTGCATCACCCTCACTTTCTCTTTTTCATATTCGTACATGATAATACCAGCAGTACCACTTCCTGAAAGTTAAAAGAAATATTATCAGCAACCATGATAAGATCCACCATAATATAATGCACAATGAGATTCATTGCAAACTTGGGAACATACTGTAAACAAAATGTTACCAGGAATTAAACGGTACATACAGAAACAGTTTTGCAAAAATAATTTCATCCACTTGAAAATTATAAAACTAAAAAAATATTGCTATTTAATTTGTTCCTTGAGTTTAGATAATATATAATACCAGTAAATTACTGCACATGCCAACATATTATACTATCGATCAGAGCTAGCGTTGACGACGATAATGATGGTCGTGGTAGTAGTGGCGTTTGGTGACCATTAAATAAAAAAATGAAGTTGAAAAACAATTCTTAAGAAATTCCATGTAATTTCGACATCAACAAAACAATTTTCACCAGATGGAAAGGAAACAAATTATGCTCCAAAAGTCCTCAGGTAACAGATTCAAGGTGTCCCACATAGATGCATTGCTAACCAGCCTTCTTAGCACGTATAAACTGAAGAAAACATGTAGGTCTTTTTGTTACAATAGATAAACAGAGAGAAAGAGAGGGACAAATATAATTTGGTTTTATTTGTCTTAATGCTTTTACATCACTTATTAGGACTTACCTGACCAATTTGTAGCATGACTCCAACCACTCGACCATTTTAAGATTTGTTCCACATGAGATCCAAGAGATATCCTACCACCAAATTTTTCTAGTCCCCACACAAGAGCATCAATGACTCCCCCACTTCCATGAAGAGGGTACTCAAGTGTACAACCTGGTTTATACCATTCTGCAAACATGTACACCTAAAATTGAAATCTAAACATGAAAATACAGGAAATCAAGAAAGACTGATAAGGAACAATCGCTAGCATTGAAACGTAGTACTTACCATTTCTGCTGAGAGTGCACTATCAGATTTCACCCAAGCTAGTAAGAAACACAAAAGATCAATCCAGTTACGAACAAAAGGATTTTTTAGCTCCAAGGAATCAATGATCTCAGAGAAAGGTCCGAGAAGCTTGGTAGCACCCAAAGATCCTTGAGGTCCCATTTTAATGAAGGATTTTAAGAGTGAAGGAGCATATCTAGCACCTGATGTGGAGAGAATACCCAAATCACATCTAATGGATAGAGGTAGAAGCGCCATTGCAGCACCAGATATAGGAAAATCAATGGTGTTTGAATTGCTTTCTTCCGATAAGTCTCTTGAATTCCATAGCTCAAGTCAAAACAGCACCACCAGTTCCTCACTACAGCAGCATTTCATACCCATTTCATTCAATTCCATACTCTCTATGAATTCAACAGCTCAACCTTGTCTTCTTGTGTGTATTCTTCAAATCCAACACAAATCCACTGTTTATAGACCTAATTATTCTGTAATCGAATCCCCAATTTCTTCTTTGATTCTCTCTTCATTTCTGTTTTCTCTATTTTATAAATTATTGTAGAACCCTAATTCACCTCCATCTGGTCCAGAAATCCACCCTCCCGGCATCAACCATTCTAAGTTCAAAACCCATCTCCAAATCAGATATGCAATTACTTACGAATCCAACACAAACCCCTGTCTCATAAACATCATTTTGCTGCCAATTCGAACTCATGAAGAAACCCATTTTATCTGATCTCGAACCCTAACTACTAATTCCTGAATCACTCCAATCTATACTTCAGTGAACAACCAAAAAAACCCATCGATTTCATCAGCTTCAATTCTTCGTCTTTGTCTCAATTTTAGTTCAGAACCAGCTTTATCTTCTCAATCTTGTAACCCTAACTCCAACACCAGAGTAAAAAAACATAGTTGAGAAACTGATGAAAGCACCAATTTCAGTTCCTTTTTTCCTTCTGAATCGAACAATTACACCCTAATCTTTGAATCCAACAGAAACCTTCTCAAATCAACAACAAACTCAGATTTCTTCTCTGATTTTTTCAACAACGACCAAATCCATGGCCGATCTGTAAGTGGAAGAAGAAGGCGGAGGAAGCCATTGCAATTTCAGTGAAAGAAGACCCAATCTCAGATGAATGGAATGGAATGGGGTTTCGGATCCTAAGGTATACAGTCAAAGTAACCATGGACCGTAGATTAGGAAGGTCACGGATTGCAGAAATTCTTCGATGTGTTTGAACGGTAGAGATTTTATTAGGGTAGGTCATACGGATAAACCCCGTATGTGAGAAGTTTGTGTTTCTTTGCTAAACTAAATTTGGTTTTATTATCAACTTTCGATATGAAAAAAAATCTAAAAAATATACCAATAAATTTAACATATTATTATGAACCTTCGGGTATAAAAAATTCCGAAAAAAATATAGGAGTGAAGCTGAAAAATAAGAAATGAATTCGATAATTGGTGTGTTTCTTTGTGCTTTCTATTTGTGCTTCCGGTTTGAATTTCGACTAGTCGCATAGGTCATGAAGTAATTTTGACAAGTCATACATATCATGGACTAGCTTTAGTTCACACTGGTAAACTCAGGTTATAAGATTACTAGAGATGGACCACGAAATTCAGGATGGTTCTGACTTCAAATTTAGCTGGATACATCATCAAAATCGATAAATATGAAGATCATCGTTGATTCAAACTTCAAATGTGGTATAACAACATACAAACTATGATACAAGAATCTCCGGGAGGGTTCTAACTTCAAACTTAGCATGATGCATCATCGAAATCGATAAATATGAAGCTCAGTGTTGATTCAAACTTCAAATGTGGTATAACGACATACAAATTCTGAACTTAGAAGCTTCGGGAGGGTTCTGACTTCAAACTTAGCATGATACATCATAGAAGTTGATGAATATTAAGCTCGGTGTCGATTCAAATTTCAAGTTCGGTATAACGGCTTACAAACTATGAAGCAAGAAGCTCTGAGAGGGTTCTGACTTCAAACTTAGCATGATACATCATCAAAATCGATAAATATGAAGCTCAATGTCTATTTGAACTTCAAACTTGGTGTAATGGCATATAATATATGAACCACGGAGCTTTGAGAAGGTTCTGACTTCAAACTTAGCATGATACATCATCGAAATTGATGAATATTAAGCTCGGTGTCGATTCAAACTTCAAGTTCGGTATAACGACTTACAAACTATCAACCAAGAAGTCTGAAAGTTCACAAAAACGATGAATCCAACCATTTACGGGTAAGATTCCTTCGGAATATTCCCTGAAACTTTAAACAAACCCTATTTTTGCATACCGTATACATAATCTGACTCTGAGATTGAAACCTGGCCCTGAGTGAACCATTATAAGCCGAAAACTTGGTAAGAACGATGAATCCATCCATTTACAGGTGAGATTCCATCAGAATATTTCCCGAAACCTTAAACAACCCTATTCTGGCATATTGTATACATACCCTTGGTTCCGAGGTCGAAACCTGGACAGGAGTGGACTATTATAAGTCGGAAACTTGGTAAGAACGATGAATCCATCCATTTACATGTAAGATCCCTCCGGAATATTCCCCAAAAATTTAAACAAGCCCTATTTTGGCATATTGTATGCATAACCTGGCTCTGAGATCGAATCCTGGCCAGGAGTTGACTACTATAAGTCAAAAACATGGTAAGAACGACGAATCCATCCATTTACAAGTAAGGATGAACTGAAGATGAAATTTATCAGATTTGAACATCACGGGTCAAAAGATTACTAGAGTTCGACCTGAGTTTCTCATTCGCGGATGAACTGAAAATGAAATTTATCAGATTTGAACATCACAGGTTCAAAGATTACTAGAGTTCGACCTGAGTTTCTCATTCGGATGAACTGAAAATGAAATTTATCAGATTTGAACATCAGCGGTTCCAAGATTACTAGAGTTGGACCTGAGTTTCTCATTCGGATGAACTGAAAATGAAATTTATCATATTTCAACATCACATGTTCAAAGATTACTAGAGTTTGACATGAGTTCCTCATTCCGATGAACTGAAGATGAAATTTATCAAATTTGAACATCACAGGTTCAAAGATTACTAGAGTTGAACCTGAGTTTCTCATTCGAATGAACTGAATATGAAATTTATCAGATTTGAACATCATCGGTTCAAAGATTACTAGAGTTCGACCTGAGTTTCTCATTCGAGTGAACCGAAGATGAAATTTATCAGAACTGGTGCAATAAATATTATGGAGACTGTGAAAATGACCAGACTACCCTTATTGGAAGTATGTAAAGTAAATATTATAAAAAATGTGAAAATGACCATATCGGAAATAAGTGCAATAAATATTATGGAGACTGTCACAAATGACCAGACTACCCTTATCGGAAATAGGTAAAGTAAATATTACAAAATGTGAAAATGACGATATTACCCTTAATGGAAATAAGTGTAATAAATATTATGGAGACTGTGAAAATGACCAGACTACCCTTATCGGAAATAAGTAAAGAAAATATTACAAACTATGAAAATGACCATATTATCCTTCGTGAAAATAAGTGCAATAAATATTATCAAACTTTAATAATGACCTTATCGGAAATAAGTAATATAAATATTTCACTTTGAAAATGACCATATTACCCTTGATGGAAATAAGTGCAATAAATATTATGGAGACTGCGAAAATGACCAGACTACCCTTATTGGAAATATGTAAAGTAAATATTATCAAATGTGAAAATGACCATATTACCCTTAATGAAAATAAGTGCAATAAATATTATGGAGACTGTGAAAAATGACCAGACTACCCTTATCAGAAATAGGTAAAGTAAATATTACAGAATGTGAAAATGACGATATTACCGTTAATGGAAATAAGTGCAATAAATATTATGGAGATTGTGAAAATGACCAGACTACCCTTATCGGAAATAATTAAAGAAAATATTACAAACTATGAAAATGACCATATTACCCTTCGTGAAAATAAGTGCAATAAATACTATCAAACTTTAATAATGACCAGACTACCCTTATCGGAATAAATAATATAAATATTACACTTTGAAAATGACCATATTACCCTTGATGGAAATAAGTGCAATAAATATTATGGAGACTACGAAAATGACCAGACTACCCTTATTGGAAATATGTAAAGTAAATATTATAAAATGTGAGAATGACCATATTACCCTTAATGGAAATAAGTGCAATAAATATTATGGAGACTGTGAAAAATGACCAGACTACCCTTATCGAAAATAGGTAAAGTAAATATTACAAAATGTGAAAATGACGATATTACCGTTAATGGAAATAAGTGCAATAAATATTATGGAGACTGTGAAAATGGCAAAACTACCCTTATCGGAAATAAGTAAAGAAAATATTACATACTATGAAAATGACCATATTACCCTTAGTGAAAATAAGTGCAATAAATATTATCGAAACTTTAATAATGACCAGACTACCCTTATCGGAAATAAGTAATATAAATATTACACTTTGAAAATGACCATATTACCCTTGATGGAAATAAGTGCAATAAATATTATGGAGACTGCGAAAATGACTAGACTATCCCTATTGGAAATAGGTAAAGTAAATATTATAAAATGTGAAAATGACCATATTACCCTTAATGGAAATAAGTGCAATAAATATTATGGAGAATGTGAAAAATGACAAGACTACCCTTATCGGAAATAGGTAAAGTAAATATATCATAATGTGAAAATGACCATATTACCCTTGATGGAAATAAGTGCAATAAACATTATGGAGACTGTGAAAATGACCTGATTACCCTTATCGGAAGTAAGTAATTTTCAGAGAAGGATTCGCGATGTTTGTGGCTCAGTCACCTGAGCATTATTTTTTGAGCAATACATTTTTTTTTACAACACTTATGAAGGGTTGTGATAAAGTTAGTGTATTAAAGAACCATAAACTTGACAGAACCTGTGATAGTGTAGAATGGTTGGTGGTGTAGATTTCCATGCCTGAGGCTCGGTATCGAATCCCCCCAACGTCATTTTTTCTAGCATTATATATTTTTACTTCAACAACACTTATAAGTGTTGTTATAGGTTTCTCTCATTTTTTTCCAATATTATATATTTTTACTTCAACATCACTTATAAGTGTTGTTATATGTTTCTATTGAAAAAATTGAAGAAAAAAAACAAAACTTGTGAACTGAAAGGATGGTTGATGAGCTAGACTTCCATGTAATAGGTTCATGTTTGAATCTCCCCTGTAACATAATTTTAATTATCATATTTTTGTGCTCTTCAACAACTCTTGTGAGAATTGTGATAGGCTAAGTCACTACATTTATAAAACAGAGTTGATATAGCTAAATGTCGTCACAACTCTTTTTCTTAAAGAGTTGTCATTTGTTTTCTTAGCGCAATCCCTTGGTCATAAGTGTTGGTAGTGATGATATACGATAACTCTTACTTTGAAAATAGTTGTAAAACATAAGACTTTCTACGATATTTAGCAAAGAGTTGTAAAACCCCAGTTGTAGATGTATATTTTTCCTGTAGTGGTAGTAGAACCTATGATAATAACTTGTTGGGTAAATTTGAATTGGAAGGAATTCTACCGGCACCTCGGTGCGTTCCTAAGATAACAGAATCCTTTAGCATAGATGCAGATGGTATATTGACTGTGTTTGCCGAAGACAAGACTTCGGGGAGCAAAAATCAGTTAACGATTACAAATTACAAGGGAAGGTTTTCCAAGGCTGAGCTCGAGAGTTTGACTCGACAGGCTGAGAAATACAAGTCAGAAGATGAAGTACATAAGAAGAAATTTAAGTTAAGGGACTCCTTTGAGGAATACGTAGAAGATATGAGGAATACAATAAATGGCAGGCGATCATCGGCTGGTAAAATGAAGATCGAGGCTGCGGTCAACAAGGCCTCCCAGTGGTTGGATAGCAATGAAATAGGTGATTTGGATCAAATCAACGAGCAGATGAAGGAATTAGAAAATATATGCAGACCTATCCTGAACAAAATGAAATGGGGACGACCTTCCAAAGTATCTAGGAAAAATTAAAGATGTACCAGCAGGCTGCAGGTTGAGGAAAACAACTAAAATGGTATTTAATTTTTTTTGCTTTTGATTCAACTAAGTCTGTCGTCCTGCTAAGCATCTTAAATTCTTTTTGCTCTCATCTATATGTGATACATTTAGCCAAATACTTGCTTATGAGTAGTTAGACCGAAGGCTCTTTTATCTTGTAACACCTTTCATGATTATGGGTCCAATATGCGATGTTTAATTATGTATGTGAAAGAATTTGATTATGAGCCTTGGTTTTAATTTTCTGGTTTCAATTTGCTGTGTATAGATGTTAGTCTTTTCAATCAAAACTTCCAGTTTTCAAATATGAGAACCTAGTTCTTTTGAAACAATCATATATAATTTGTGTTCAGATTCACTAATGAAGGGGGTAGACTGGGAAGAAACCACTGTGCCTGTCAAAATTTACATTTTTGATGCCCACTTTATACTGCGAGAACTGGGAATGATTTGGAAACAGCTTGCTATCTGGCTTCATGAGTAGCACATTTCGGAAAGACATTGGTTTTGGAATCTAACTACAGCAGCGTTACAAAACATACTGGAGTCATGTCATGGGTGATGGGTTTCTCTACATTTTGTTTGCGGACCAACTACCACCAAAGCCATTGCGCATGCCAATGTGTCTCGCATATAGCAAGCTATCTGCGGGTGTAATTTCTACGTCAGGTTGTGTTTGTCTCTTTTGTTCGACGTTCAATTCAACTTTCCATATCAAGTGAATCTTAAGTCGAGTGTTAACACAATTCCACCACTATAACCGAAAATCTTGTCTGGTGACCTGACGATCTCCTGGCCTGAAATTATGATTGGAAATTGCTGAATTTTTCTGTATATGCGATGTGAACCAAAATTTACAAGGTTGTTAATGGGGTACCAATTTACCGGGGTGTACCAACTTAAAGGAAATCACTATTTTGTCATATACAATATAATAACTTCTTCAAAGTAATACTCGATAATATAGTATTTTTGTTAAAATAATAAAAAAAATTGGTCCCAACTCGGGTCTTGAGTGCTAAAATAATTAATTCGATAAAATCATAAAATAAAACAATTCAAAAGTTCCACTTAATGATTATCAAGTCCCAAATAATATATAAAATAACAATGCTACTAGAAAAACAAAAAATAAATTTAATGCATATTAAACTTTCTCGAAATATGACCTAATATATTGGTGTATTTTTTTTTTAAAATTCAAATTAAATTATATTTCACCACCAATACTTCGTCATGCAGTAAAAGTATCCGGTGCCATGTTGATGTATTGTAACCAACAAGTGTATTAATACTTGGAGCGATTGTATTTGTATTGCAATTACTTAATAATAATACTTATACGAAATTAGTCAATATTTTAACTAACTGTTTGTGGGTGAAAATGGTTTCTGCTGATTTCGGTAATTTCGGGTATGTGGGTGAGAAACGAATTTAAACCCAAAACAATGTACTGCAAGGGAGTACTTTAGATTCGAGAAATCAATCTGTATAAGTCCGGCCTAAACCAAGAAATGGCAGTTCCAGACTTGCTTCAGTCACAAAGTGGAGGAGAATGCGTTGGTTTTAGGGTGGGAAGAAAGGAAAGTGATGAAACCATAATAGTTGATTCTGGAAGAGTATTTGTGTTACGACTTGTATCAGAAAGTGGAAGGCTAGCAAGTGGAAAGGTAGTAAAGGTTTTCTGAGTGTTGTATATTCCTGACTGAACTTGTTGTTCGGTGGAAATAGTTAAGACCTATTTATACAAGTCGAACTGAAACGTACTCTGGTCTCATTAAGGAATGGAAAAATGGGTAAGTAAATGGGAGGAGGTGGTAACCGTTAACGCATGGAATTGATGTTTCATAAAATTATTAACACATGGAATTGATGTTCCATAAAATTGTTAACGCATGGAATTGATGTCCCATAAAACATCGTTTCACCATTAACTCCCTGTATTTACCAACCGCCTCACCCATATGACACTTCCTTATGACGGGCGTAGTGTACGCCGCATGCTGTAAACCTCCAAACCAATACCCAAAGAGGATCCCCCAGTTTGTGATATGTGTTGATGTGTCGAATGTTTTTGTGGAAAACATGTAGCATATTGTTTTTGCCTGGAAAGTCGAGCTTGGGAGACTTACTAGCTTGGTGCTTCGACGGTCGAGATTTTGCATATTAAGAGGAAAGGGAGTCATTGGTGTCCTCATAGGGAAGGTCATTATGGTGGCGTGGCTAGGTTGGCATGCCATTGGCATGGCATGGTGGCGCGGCTAGGTTAGCATGGCATGCCTTTACGCGGTTTGGCGAGATTAAACTAGAGTTTTGGGTCAAAGGTTACCATGTGTTGTCTGGTAACCTTGGATGGCTAGGATTTGCTCCTGGGATTGAAGGGAGACCGTTGATTGTCGCACGCCTTCATTTTGGTAGCCGCGTAGGGAAGTCCATCATGGTGACGCGACTAGGTTGGCATGGCATGGTTTGGCGTGGCCAAACTTAGGTTTTCGTGCCAAAGGTTACCATGCTTTGTCTGGTAACCTTGGATGGCTAGGATTTGCTCCTGGGATTGCAAGGGGACCGTTGATCGTCGCACGCCTTTGTTTTTGTAGCCGCATAGGGAAGGCCAACATGGTGGCACGACTAGGTGCATTTGGTATGGTGGGGCCAAGGGCTTGGCATGTCGTTGGCACATGGTGTGGCTAGTATGGCTAAGGCCAAGGAAAGGCGTGGTTTGGCTTGGCATGGTGGGACCAAGGGTTTGGCATGCCGTTGGCATATGGTGTGGCTATCATGGCTAGGGCCAAGGCAAGGCGTGGTTTGTCTTGGCATGGTGGGGTGAAGGGTTTGGCATGCCGTTGGCACATGGTGCGGCTAGCATGGATACGGATAAGGTAAGGTGCGGTTGGCTTGGCGGCCAAGGGTTTGGCATGCCATTGGAATATGGTGTGGCTGGCATGGCTAGGGCGAAGGCAAGGCGTGATTTGTCTTGGCAAGGTGGGGCCAAAGATTTGGCATGCCATTGGCACATGATGCGGCTAGCATGGCTAGGTCCAAGGCAAGGTGTGGTTTTCTTGGCATGATGGGGCCAAGGGTTTGGCATGCCGTTGGGACATGTTGCGCCTAGCATGGCTAGGGCCAAGGCAAGGTGCAGTTGGCTTGGCATGGTGGGCTAGGGGTTTGGAATGTCGTTGGCACATGGTGCGGCTAGCATTGCTAGGTCCAATGCAAGGTGCGGTTGGCTTGGCATGATGGGGACAAGGGTTTGGCATGCCGTTTGTCACATGGTGCGACTATCATGGCTAGGGCCAATGCGAGGTGGGTTTGGCTTGGCATGGAAGGTTTGGCTTGTCATAGCGGGGCCAAGGGTTTGGCATGGACAGGCTAGGATCGTGACCAAGCTAGGGTTTTGGGGCCAAAGGTTACCATGTGTTGGCTGGTAACCTTGGACAGCTAGGATTTTCTCCTTAGATGGAAAGATGGTCGTTGATTGTTGATTGTTGCAAGCCTTTGTTTTTGGTAGCCAGCGTTGTGCATGGCGTGTTGGGACGATAAGCATGGTTGGCATGTTTTAGCGTGGAGACGTGGCTGGCATGGTTTTCCATTGGCATAGTGGTGAGACTAGCATGGTTGGCATGCCTAGGCGTGGTAGGTGTGGCTTGCATGGTTTGCCATTGGTAGAGGGGTGCAACTAGCATGGTTGGCATGCCTTGGCGCGGTAGGTGTGGCTGGCATGGTTTTCCATTGGTACAGGGGTGCGGCTAGCATGGTTGGCATGCCTGGGCGCGATAGGTGTGGTTGGCATGGTTTGCCACTGGCGCAGGGGTGCGGCTAGCATGGTTGGCATGCCTTGGCATTGTGGGTGTGGGTGGCATGGTTTTCCATTGTCACAGGGGTGCGGCTAGCATGGTTGGCATTCCTTGGCGTGGTGGTTGTGGATGGCATGATTTTACATTGGCACAGGGGTGCGACTAGCATGGTTGGCATGCCGTTTGGCACATGGTGCGGATAGCATGGCTAGGGCAAATGCGAGGCGGGTTTGGCTTGGCATGGAAGGTTTGGCTTGTCATAGCGGGGCCAAGGGTTTGGCATGGCCAAGCTAGGATCGTGACCAAGCTAGGGTTTTGGGGCCAAAGGTTACCATGTGTTGGCTGGTAACCTTGGACGGCTAGGATTTTCTCCTTAGATGGAAAGATGGTCGTTGATTGTTGGTTATTGCACGCCTTTGTTTTTGGTAGCCAGCGTTGTGCATGGCGTGTTGGGACGATAAGCATGGTTACCATGCTTTAGCGTGGAGACGTGGCTGGCATGGTTTTCCATTGGTACAGGGGTGTGGCTAGCATGGTTGGCATGCCTGGGCGCGGTAGGTGTGGTTAGCATGGTTTGCCACTGGCGCAGGGGTGCGGCTAGCATGGTTGGCATGCCTTGGCATTGTGGGTGTGGGTGGCATGGTTTTCCATTGGCATAGGGGTGCGGCTAGCATGGTTGGCATGCCTTGGCGCGGTGGTTGTGGATGGCATGATTTTCCATTGGCATAGGGGTGCGACTAGCATGGTTGGCATGCCTTGGCGCGGTGGGTGTGGTTGGCATGGTTTTCCATTGGCACAGGGGTGCGACTAGCATGGTTGGCATGCCTTGGCGCGGTAGGATCTGGCTGGCATGGCTAGCCATTGGCACATGCGGTGTAAGAATTATGATTTTGTCTTGTCGAAACCCTAATTAGCATTAAAAAAAGGTACCCTGGTAATTTTCTCGCAGACAAATTAAATGGTTCAGTAAATTTTCTTGGTTTGGACATTATAACTCAAGTTCTGTGACGTCACTATCTGACTAGGGTTTTATGATTTTACTCCTAAGCTAAAACCACCATCAACACAAACCAATAAGTATTATTCAACTTCCAAGCTAGGAATTTTTTTTTTTTAAATAATTATATATTATCAATAGCATAAAAAAATGTTACCTTTGTGTTTTGAAAAGTCAAAGGATGGATGAGATTGGCCGTTTGAATCAAAGGACATATGAGATTTGCTGGTGGCTTATCAAAGGCTAAAGGACAGATGAGATTATCTTGCGATCAACTTGGTGCCTTTGGATGGTTTAGATTATGCCTTGGCCCATCTATACCGACTGCAGACTCGCGCTCACATATTTGTTTTTCCTAATATGGCCAGGTCCACCAATCTAAGTTAAATTCCTAATCCAACTTTATTATAACACGTGAAAGCGAGGTTCCCTATATTTTTTTCCTATTCAAACATTGTTAAAGCCTGCAGGTAAAACAGATTCCTGGATTTGCTCCACTTTCCCAAGTAAATTCTTTCCTTAATTAAGAAAACAGTGAACGTGATTTATATATCAATCTCAATACGTCAAAATTAGAGTCAGTAATACCAATTTATGTGTCAACTCAACAGTTTACCAATAGGAAAAAATAATTGCTTGTTCTCTGCCAAAACCAAAGCTAGGCAATACCAAATTCTCTGTCAAACAGTTTGTTTCCGGTGTAGAAGTTGAGTAATGGAACCTAATCGATCACCATCTATTGTTATAGGCCTCCCAACAACACTTCTTTCAACTGAATTTTTTACCATCTATTGTTATAGGCCTCCCAACAACACTTCTTTCAACTGAATTTTTTTGTGGCGATGGTGCTGAAATTCATGTAATGTCAATTATTATTCTCTTTATAATTGTATTTTCATGCTTACTAATGAGTTAATGTAAATCTATTAAAACTTATAATAACACAACTACTTTGATTTCTTGCAGGAAACAAATAAATTGAATCAACCACCAGAAAGGGATCCACTGACGGTACAATTCTAATTCATAACTACAATACTCTTATGTTAGCATGCACTTCAGCCCAGCAGTAATTGGTCTTTTAAAACGTCGTCAAAGAGAACAAGATTCAAAGGAACATGAATTAAAAAAACAACCTCCAAAAAGGGAGCCGTCCATGGTCAAATTCTAATTCAAAATTCTATAATACTATTGAAGAATTAACATGCGACTATTGAAAAAAATAATATGCAACTACACCATTAAGCAATTTAATGTTTAAAATTTCATGCATGCGCGATCCTTGGCTCAGAAAAAACGTCAACAAAGAGAACTTGAACTAAAAAAATATGCAGATTCAACAAACACATTATGGAAGGGAAGAATAATTAAAGTATAAACAAATTCAACAAACCAATATTCTCCTTCATCCAGGGGTGTTCAGAGACAACGCCAACAAGTAGATAACAAAGCACAATGCTTAGCGCAAAAAACAAGTAACGAGATAGAAAAACAGGAAAAGTTACATCAGCAAGGTCAAGAACAATTAACAAAAGAAACTAAAGAGTTGTGTGATGATGCTCTGAAAGAGGAAGCAGTCAAGTGGAACGCAATCAATTTGTGCTTCAAAGAACTCATGTTATGTTTGAATCAAAGGACGGATGAGATTTGATGGTGGCTTATCATACCAAATTTGGGTTTTTGTAACAATAGGATTCCTAACTAAAACATTATTAAGTAATTAAGGGATAACTCCCCAAGCAATTTGATACTCCCTTTTAACAATTTTCCATATTTTTTTTGATATGTTAGAACCGTGGTTCCTTAACTACACCTAAGTACATTAGCTTACGATTTATGTTATTGCTGGGTTTGATCCACAGCCTTCTCTATGGGGAAGTTTAAAAACCATCAGACCACTTGATGGTTCTCAAAAAGACGAAAAACAATTTTCCATATGACAGATCCAAAATTGACCTACCATTTGGATTTGGTTAATGTCTCATAAGGAAAACTATTTGCCAAAATAGTGTGACAATAGATTATACGACAAAGTATTTGACTTTTTTCTATCGTTTTCGTTTCATGGGGCAAACTGTTTGACTTTTGTTTTTCATTTTAGTTTATTTTCTCTCATTTTTGTTACATAAGGCAAATTGTTTGCCATTTTATTTTCATAAGGCAAACTGTTTGTCATTTTTTTTTTCCATTTAGTTTCACAAGGCAACCTGTTTGTCGTGTAGTGGAGACTTTCACTCACTCCTTCAACTGAAAGAGAATATGATTGAGTTTGGGGTGAAAGAGGATTTCCCTCTAGTAATACCAAATTTGTTAAGTTTTTCATTTTGAAAGATAATCTCAAGCCCTTGCTCTCTAATAGGTGTCCTAAAAATAAGATGGGCCACGTGGCCCGACCATATGACAGCTGTCTCGAAAAACTGCGCCCTATATGGTCAAATCAGTTCACCGCATTGTCCATCGGGCCAACTTCTACTGTCTCTTCGTTTCTTTGACTCGGGAAGACCACTTCCCCTCTCACTCTCTCTCTTTCTCAAAATAAAAAATTTCCATTTCACACTGAAACCCCCAATTTCTTCCCTTTTGGTCCTAACAATTCCTTCAAAGAAGAAGAAGAACTACATTTCTTCAGAATCTCAAACTTTTCGTAAAACCCTAATTTTGTTGCTTGTCTCTGCAATTGAAATATATCTTTTTGAGTTTGATTTGAGTTCTTACCGTTAAAATGGGTGAAAGAACAGAGGGAGAAGTGGTAACAAAAGCAATAGGAATAGATTTGGGGACTACGTATTCCTGTGTTGGAGTATGGTTATCTCAAGAAAATCGTGTTGAGATCATTACTAATGATCAAGGAAATCGCACTACTCCTTCCTGTGTTGCTTTCAATGAGACTGAGCGTTTGATTGGTGATGCTGCGAAGAATGAAGCGGCTCTGAACCCTACCAACACCGTTTTTGGTAAAACTTTTTAACCTCTTAACAATTTTTATATGTAACATTCATTTTATTTTCATCAGCTGATTAATTTTATGACAATTTATTTAATTTTTTTGATCGGTTGTTCTGTCAATTTT
>JAJJWX010001076.1:0-66871 GCA_023529315.1 Papaver bracteatum | reverse complement strand
AGCTCTAACATGATTAATGGTTTGCACTTCTGCAGAAGAGGTTTGATATGAAATGGTTTGCACTTCTGCAGAAGAGGTTTGATATGAAAATGTGAATCTGAGTAATGCTTCTTTTTCTGAGTGTCTGTAGTCTTCTGTTCTGTTTATAAATCTCCTTACATTTGGAAAATTATTGGTCATCTGTTGTTTCTATTCTTTTCTTTATTTCTTGCATATCTCAAGGAATTGCGTCATTGATTTAATAATTCTGAAATGCGTTAGTCGTGGATAATATTTTAAGGACAAACTGTACTGGGAGACTTTTTCCTAAATAGAGTTATGGGTTTGACTGTGGGAAACTTTGAAAGGGTTTGTATTCTAGTTGATCTGGCAAAGGCCGCAGAACACGAGTTAGTGGTGCAGATTTAGAACTCTTAAGCATTTTGCTACTATTTAATATCTTCCTTACCTATATGACATGTGTGAACTAGTACCAACGGTCCAACACCATTAAAAGAAAGAAAGAAAGAAAGAAATAATGTATCATCAGAAAAACACATAAGATGTTTTGTATTCTCTCTATTGTGGGAGATTACAGCACCCACAGAAAATTTTCAAAATATCAAAATTGGTAACATAATCAGGACTAAGACTAAATGGGGCAATATGAGAAATTGGCAATTTACAGAAATTAGAAGAGGCTCAAAAATAAAATATATACCTCCATTTGGTTTGTTACGCTGAAATAAGACCAATGTACCCAGCAAATATACACAGGATGGATGATATCAAATATGTGCTTGCGACAATGAGTGGCTCCTTAAAACCACATAACTCAAGGTGATGGTGAAAAGGTGCCATCCTAAAAATCCGACGACCAGCTCCTCGGTATAACCATCTCGTACTCTTCAAATATGACACCTGCTTGTCCATAACAAAGAGTGAATAACTATCTCTCTCTCAGCTCAACATAAAGTAGTCACCAATAAATAACACCATGCCATAGAAGAAGAAAAAATTGAAGTTGCAAAACGTTTTTAATTGCCTTTTTAGTGGAAAACAAAAACATTACTAACACTATAAATCACGCACATGTCATCATTGCAAAAAATAAGCATAACAAACACAATAAGATCCGATTACACCTTCAGATGGGAACAATGTTATGGAATCTAACTAAGTAGGTGTGAGATCTGACAAATGCAGTCTGAGGCTAGGTGGCATGGAGCAAAACCCCCAAGTATCACTTCCACTGATCAATTTAACGCATGCATTTCTAAGGTTTAAAATCATGTATCCTTAGAAAAAAGAGGAAAAATAGATAATTCAGCCTGAAAAACTGAATATGGTGACCTACACTGTTCGAGAAAGAGTTGACAAAAATGATTATTAAGAGCAACCACAGTGGGCGACTAAAACCCAGACTAAAGATCAAATAGGAGCGCAGTGGGGAAGGAGTAAAGATTAAAGACCAGACTATAACTAAAACCCAGAGTATATATAGTCTTTAGTCTGGTCTTTAGTCGGGCGTAATTGTTAAGTTCCGCTCGAACAGGCGTAAGAGTTGGTTTCCGCCTGGCATTAGAAAAAGAAAAAAAAAGGGGGGGCGCAACTCAAAGTTACGCCCCATTTTAAAGAAAAGAAAAAAGAAGAAGGGGCGGAATTGTTAAGTTCCGCCCCATTAAAAAAAAAATGGGGCGTAGAACAGAAACTTCGCCTGATTGGGGCGCAACTTTAGGTTACACCTGACCAAATTTTACTCTCCACCACTACGTTGCAACACGGACTAAACCCAAATTTTCAAATTTTTTTTGCTCTTTGGTCTTTGGTTATGGTCGCACCACTGCAGTTGCTCTAAGAGGATTGTTTTGGAAATATATCATATAAAAAGGAAAAGAGAAGAAAGAAAGGAAGGAAAACAAAAACAACACATTAAAGTAAGTGTCAATATAGTTGCTCCTAAATAAAAATCAATTAACAATGTCTAATGTATATATCATGTGCAAAGCAACTGCCAGTGTGTAACTAATCCTATGCATGTGTGAAAGAGAAAGTGCCAGTATCATCTACATGTAGGAAATCAAGAGAGATAAATGCAACAGCTTACTTGCACTATAACTGATAAAGCTTCAATGACGAAGACTCCAGATGAAATGAACAAGGGAAAGAACATTCCTGTACAAGCTGCCATTGCAGCTAATCCCCCACCTAGGGCCAGGGACCCTGTATCACCCATAAATATGGATGCCCTATATCTATTGTGCACAAGGAAACCAATACAAGAGCCAGCCATTGATGCTCCAAAAATAGCAAGATCTGTTTCAGGGTGTGAACAAAATGTCAGTGCTTAAGAAGTATCGAATTAGAATGTCTAAATCTCAGAGAATCTACAATAACAATGACACTAACAAACAAAGTAACAGTACAAACTTCTGCAAGGAAGAGAATACTAACCAGGAGATAATGGAAGGACCGCAATTGACATTCCCATGAATGCCAATGCAGCAGTCCCTCCAGCAAGTCCATCAAGACCATCTGTCAAGTTAACTCCATTCCCCATAGAAACAAAGCAGAATGAGGTCAATACTTGATAAAGTTTCCCCAGACAAATAAGGCCCAATGGTGAAGGGAGGGGTACAAGCATTTTCCTACATTACATGATAAAGAGTCATCAAGAATTCAAGATGATAGTATGAATAAGTTCTGACCATCAACAATAAGAAAAAGGGACGATAAAATCTGAGAGCAATATCCAGTCAATTAGAACAATTGAGAACAGGCAAGGTTGCTCTTAAGTTTATGGCATCAGTTAACTGATGGTGTTTCTGAACCAAATATCCATTCTATTCCGTACTATTATGTTTAAACCAAAACCAGAAAAAAAAGAAGAAAAAAAAGGTTAAGATAAACAAGAAAGTTGAGGTTTTTTATCAACTCAATGCCTATGGTGTCAGCAGTTAAACATCATTGCACAAACCTTAACTTTCTTGGTGTTACTTGTAAGTAAATACGAAGTTTGAATGGTGGGAGGATATAGACACCATAATTATATATTAGAACTACGTTCCCTTTAGGAGAAAATAAAATTTGTTTAATCAGACATGAAATAACAATACAACATACATGTGATAAAATATGTTTTATATCAAAAAAATTCAATGCTAAACTTATCGCATACTGAGCCATACTCTTAGCTTTATACTCCCCCCGTTTCAGGAAAAGTGATACTTTAACTTTTCAATTTGGCCTAAAAATAGGCAAAAATAAAGAAAGTGAAAATATCACTTTTCCTGTAACGGACATAGTATGAGTTAAGAAAGTAATGGCAATGTTTCAGAAAGATGACTTTAGGTGCTTTACTAAGGGATTTACAAGTTCAGTCAAGGGAGGAGTTCCTACATAATGGTGCAGTAGATATATGTGACTTCTTCTCTATTCCTCAACATTTCAATGCTTTCATTCCATCATAATAATCTCCATCATTAATTCTGCTCATAATTAGTAATCAATTTCCAAATATTTATCTACAACGTAGATAACGTTTTCTGCATTTGAACTATGTTACGCCTATAACTGAAAGTAAACAACACAAACAGCCTGGTCCGCATTTTTCCTTTTCCAATTCCATCATGTCAGATACAGGTACTCACTTAGGGATTTTCCGCACATGGACACGTTACTTCCAGTCGTATCTTACATTGAGAAATATGAAATAGTTGGAAATTCAATGCAAGATTGAGCAACGGTAAAGTTGTGGACTAACACACTCCAGCTAACCATATCCTTAGTAATCAAGAGTTGGGTTATCTTTTGGATAACGATATAATTGGTGCAAGACTACATCCTCACCAAAAGTGATTCCTCAACTAATATGTGTATGAACCCGGTAGAATAGTCTAAAAGATGCATGTTTTTTCCACATGTGCGTGATAAAACAATAAACTAAACACCTTCGCACAACGAAATGCAGCAGGTAAGATTCTACGGAAAAGATATTTGTCAAAAGAATAGACATGTTACCATCAATTAAATGTTGACCAGATTAGTTACGAGAAGGTATACATGCTGTAAGGTGATGATATATTTGTTGAGTCCAACCAATACGAAAACCATAGCCCGACCGCTGCCTGTTACATACCACCACTACAATTGAATTTGATAGGTTTGAACAAATCACCTCCTAGGAAAAATCTGAGGCATTTATCTGGCAAGAGACAACAAGTCATGTAAGAATATGATGAAGATATACCTCTAGTAAAAGTTTTACCCATGCAGGTAATCCATAGTTATGATTCTTAATGGAACTATAAAAATCATCAAGTAACCCGATTGCTCCAAACGCTAAAGTTGCCACTGCTGCTCCGAGAACTTCAACAGAAGATGATCCCACAATCGCTATTGCAGTAGTGATACCGATCGGAACAAAAAACAACCCACCCATGGTTGGCGTTCCCTTTTTATGGGAGTGTGTTGCTGGCCCTTCTTTCTTTAAAATTTGATGAAGTTTCAAACTACTAAATAATGGAACACATAAATATCCTGCACATGAAGCTGCAACTGCAGAGATAAGAAACGGCCGTGTCAAGTAATATGGAGCCAAAGGTAGTCTAACTATTCGCCACGAATAACAGTCGACAAGTAGAAGAAACACCACTGAGAAAGCCATCAACCACGCATTGATTATAACTCCACGGTGAATCCTGTCATGAGAGCATTTCATACAAAAGTCAAACACAGCCAGGTTCCAACAGGAGGAAATAACAAGTAAACCCACTTAAAAAAAAAAAAAAAACTTGTTTGAAACTTACAATAAAAATCACATAACGAAATATCAAAAGGAATTCTATCATCAACTAAAACAACAACTTGAAGTAAGAAACACGGAGAAACAATTGAAGTATAAAGTTATTTTAGCACTCATAATCCATACAGATTTTAAGATGTGCAGGACCAACAACTGGTATGTAAACCAAACGAAAAAGTTTTAGAAAAAAAATCCCAAATATAAAGTAAAGTACTAAACATGTATACCATCTTAGGAACTTAAGACATACGAAGATCGTCTATCTAGTTGCAAACATCTTTTCCAAGAGATTGCCACATTTGCAGATACGCCAAAACCACAATGAACTTATCAATTTAGTTTACGGGAGTTATACTATAATTATTGAGGCATTCAACTAGTTTGTGGTTCATACTTGATACTGCAAAGAGCTAACACAGAGTATAATCAAGGTTATTCAACATGAATATGTATCTGCTAAAATAACTAAGATGAAGAAAAGAATGGTTAAAACTAGTTGCAAGCAGAGCTAACAGACCCAGCGGATATTACGAAGCTTTAACCCACACAACCAATGGAAAAGTAGCTGAGCTGTCACCGTGTCGTATGGTTTCTAGCATAGGCACTTGATTTAAATTTGAAACTCCATTACATACTTTCTAGGGTCTCATAAAAGACACAGAGGTCCCTGACTCCATGCAGTCATCACTGCCAGAAGCAATCACCCACCATACAAAAGGAAAATATCATTTGGCATAATTTTTAACCAGGGCATCCCGAAGGTGTAAAACTTCATCATCTGCCAGAAAAAATTTATGTAGTTACATGGGTATACTGACCTTGTGGGGTTAAAACCACCGATTGTCTAAGCACCCATCGACCTGCCTTTGGGGAAAATATACATGTTTATTCTATGCCTATGTTTTCTCATTGAGAGAATGATAGTGGAGATTAGGAGGATACTAGTACACATCGGAATCCCCAAAGAAAATAAAAGAATGGAACGAGCCAATCCCATTGAAAACCTTATCCAAGAGATCATGTCTCTACAACAACGCCAACGCCTCCATTAAGAAACACGCCAACAACTAAGAACCCACATAACTCCATTACCAATTTATCATCATTCTCAAAACTGTCGTTTACTACGGGATAAAAAAATGGATAATTCTGACTGAGGGGCCCGCAAACCCACACTCACCAAAGAATACATCATCCATCAACTCAAATATTTTAAATATTTTAAAAAGTAGTTCTGACAATGTAAAACAAATTTCAAATCAAGCATCAGAAAATATCCAAATTATGGAAAACATTGAAAATGTCCAAAATATAAGAGGTAGCCTTGCCTGTATGTCTTACGTCTGTTCCTGCGCAGTAAAATATTGGGTGGAGATGATGATGATGATATATCATCATGATCGTTGCTGCTGGAGAGTTCAGTGCCTCCAACGGGATTATAAAGATGGTCTGTATCACTATCATCACCACTAGATGACATTATGAATGCACTGTCCCCAACTATACCGTCACTATCCCAGTCATCAAAGGCCATATCCATTGAGTCCTACAACATTAAGAGTTATTGCATTATAGGTGCAGTAAATAGAAAGAGACAATAACGTGCGCCTTTCTTACAACCTTTAAACAAACTATGACACGTTTATGTATTCCTTAAGAAAACAACACTAAATAGATAATATGATAGCAAGTTTCAGCCTTACTACAATCAATGGCATACAGTGAGCACAATCTCAATGATGTCAATGCAGAACCCTATGTTACAGTTACAGACCTCAAACCGTGGACCCCAAACACATATGGCAAATAAGGTGGTTTTATGTGTTAGTTTTATTTACCAGAATTCCAAGTTTCTTCTCATTGATTGCCCAGAGACCCCAAGTTAGTAGAACAAAGACTACCTCATTAAACTCTTTATTGTTTATTACAGGTCATTTCATTCTGTGCATTCTGATGTATCTGATTCACCCAAAAATTTCTGCTTCGTTCAAACACGACATGGTTACGGAGGATACTTGATGCAGGGGCTGATCCATATGTTTGAGAAGCAAGCTACATGCTTCATTGCTTATACTAGATCAGTTATCCCACTATGTTAAAGACAGGGTGGATTTATATACAAAAATTGCCTTCCTAAGAATGGCTACTGGTTGGATATTAGTGAATATATAAGATGTTAAACACATATATCGAACTGGAACCATCATCCCAATTAGTATTTTAAACATTCAATCATGAGGATTTTAGTTTGTATGTCCGCTAACTAAAAGGTCAGTCAACAAATACTTAATGGATACTTCCACAGGTGAGTCAACAACAATACAGTGTACAGTATTTCAACTTCCCACAGTGACATGAAATCAAAGAAGAAACAACTTCTTTTCATTTTGGAGTTTTTACTACAATTACATAAAGCAGACATGAGCACTTCGACCCCATCAGTATGTGCAAACCCGGTGACAAAAATTGAACATAGGAGAATACTTAAATTAGACAAAGGCAGTAATGAATAGAAAGTGTATGAATCCTGATACAGCCTAGTCGCCTTAAAATAGAGTAGAGATGAAACGTTTCTTACAGACTCGAATACATTACCCTCACATAAATTGAAGCAATCATCTCTACAAACCATTATGACTCTCACTTCTCTTAATTTATAATCAGCTCATGAAATCTAACAAGACCAGAAAAATTACCTCATCCATGGCTCTAATACATAGTGAACTCCGCCGGGGTTGGTGTTTGAATTGACATCGAGATCCGCATAACTACAACAACATAGAAACAAGAAATTAGTAAGTGGATCTTAAGCCAAATAATTGAGTAACAGAATCATCAGGATGAATCTGAGTGTACCTTTTTAAGATTGTTAGAGAAACAATATCTAAAGGAGATGTCATTTCTTGTTTGAGATGGTGAGAATCGGTTTCCAGTTTTCAGAATCCCTAGACGCGTGAGACGGAGATTTACAGAAGAAGAGTAAGATGAAGAAGGAAACATAGTGAGGCGCAGAAACGGAATACCACAGGGAGGGAAGGAATGTAAAAATAGAGTGCAGGCGGAAGGAACAAATTTAGTAGGGACCAAGAGAATCTGTCTATACCCGATTGAGAACAAAGATTGAAAAACACTTCCAAAATATCATTTGGAAAGTCGCAGTCTGTTTTGTTTTGTTTTGACCAGCGGGTAAAAGACCTTTCGTTCCCTGTGAAGGGTATAGGTAATCATGGGACCAACCCGTAGCCTTTTTTTTCCCTGCTAAAAGATTAATATCCCGTTAGGATATTTCGTTCCCCAAGCTTGGTAAGGGGGCGTCATGAATTGGTAGAGGGGCGTCAAACTAATAAGATAAAAAAGGTCATTAGAAGTAAATTCAAGTGCCCCTTATCAATAAAAATCTGTAAATGACTAATTAGCCCTTATTGTTAATAATCAAGATTAGTAATGATAATTAAGATTAGTGTTGATTATAAAGATTAGTGTTGATAATCAAGATTAGTGTATTATAACTTTAAAATCAGATTTTTAGAGTTATAAAAAAAAATTGAGGAGAAGAAAACTTATGTGATATTTGTGAAACCCTAGATTTTGATTCACTCCACCAAAATGAGTGATTCTAGTGACCCGATATACTTCTAAATTAGTTCCAATTAGCTTTTTCTCGCTCAAAATTATCTAAATTACATAACAAAATCAAAATTTTGAATTTTCAAGAACTTACGGTTGCAATTTTGCTCGTGACCAATCAGTAACTCTTAGTTACTGATTAAGTAAGTTATCGAATACCAACCGTAACTGGTTAAATTTGGGGAAGATCCAATCGTAAACCCAGTTACGGTTGGTAACTAATGAATAGAAACCAACCGTAACTAACTTACGGTTGGTAAGTCATCTTAACTTTTGAACCGTACATAACTATTTGATAAGTTGTTAACATTCAGGATGATTTACGGTTGGTAAGTTTAATTGAGTTTCAAACCGTAACTCAATTCTACGGTTGATAAATATGATGCAAATAAAAACCGTGAATCGAACATATTCCCAAAACTAAGAACTTACGGTTAGTATTTGAGTTTAAACCAACCGTAACATCAACCCAATCTACAGTTACGGTTCGTATTTGAGTTATTACCAACCGTAACTAGCATAAACCCAGAAATTTCAATTTCAATTTTCATTCAAAACCCTAATTTTCGATACAAAATTAACTTAAATCCAACACAATAAACTAAACCCTAACTGGGTTTTTCCAAACATTTTTCAAATCGCCGATTAATCGAAGACGATGACATTTTCGGTTTTAATGGAGGTTAGGGTTGATGGAGGAGAAGAGAAGATGAAAAAAAAAACTGATTTGATTTTGGTTAATTGATTTGATTTTGGTTAATTAAAAAAAATTGATTTGATTTTGGTTAATTTAAGATGAAAGGGGTAATCTAGTCATTCTACACCCCTATAGGACACCCCCTAACCAATAAAAGGGACATTGCTATCACACTTGACGCCCTTCTACCAATTCATGACGCCCCTTTACCAAGCTTGTTTTTTTTCCCTGCTAAAAGATTAATATCCCGTTTGGATATTAAAAGTAAAAGTATTTCTGCTTTTCCAAAAACAAAAGTTAAGAATATAAGTTAGAAGCAAAAATATTCTGTTTCACAAAAAGTGAATTTTTTCTTCCAGAAGTCATTCTGATTTTTTGCTTCCGAAAGTTAAAATAATAATTTGGAAGTGTATACAATCATGCTTTAAAGTTTTATAGTCTAAGCGTGAAAAAACCCTAGTAAAAATATTCCAGACCCACGTAAAATGAGCAATCTAAAGCTTTTAAATGAGTTTTCTAAACAACACTGTGTTAAATAGATTTTGAGCAGCACCCTGCATACAGTGAGAAATCAAAAAATTAAGCTAACAGGGCTAGCTCATGTCTGTAACAATTTCCTGATTACATATCAAAGAAGATAAAGAAATCCCTTGAAACAATTTAGTGTGTAAAGGCCATCTATAAATGGTGCACTTAACAACTATTATCAATTGTTTAAAGTGCCTATGTTTACCAGAATTATAACAGATTATTCCTCGCATCCCATATAGTCCACCAAATGGCGAAAGGAGGTAAACCCAAAATTTTCTTGATCAGTGTTCTCCCTTTCCTATTTCTTCATTCCTATACAGTTGAATACACGCCTTCAGAAAACGTCCATTTTGAACCCAAAACTATCGAGGAAGTAATTCCAAACTTTGGCAGTCTCTTTACAATGTATGAATAAATGATCACTTGATTCAACAATTGCATCACAAAAAAGACAAGCAGGATTATGAACTTTACCCGCTCGATGTAGAAAATCTAAAGTTTATTCACCTTTGTGACGTAAGGTCCACTTTAAGAAAGATATCATTAAAGGGACTTTTGCATTCCAAATTTCTTATGAGGGAATGAGATATAGCCATATATGTCAAGCGTAGTATAAAAATTGGCAAAAACATTGAGCTCTTCACCTCATTGATTTTGTCTTCCTCCTTTATACCACGTTGACTTGTCATTGCTCTTCTATTTTTTTCTCCACGAATGACTTACATGATAGCAAAAAACAACAGGGGCGAGACTTTCTCCATTTGAATCTTATATGGAATCATAAATGATTATAGGGGGGTTGGTTTTGCTAACTATGTGGCCAGATCAATGATCTATTAGCAATCAAGGTAGATGTTATTAGCATGGTTCTTCATAACATGTATTAGTCTAGTATCATTACTCTATGGTAATAATATGATGTGGCAGTACCAATAATTATTGATAACTAATAATTGGATATCTCAAAATTATATACTACCTCCGTTTTTGGGAAAAGTGATACTTTCACTTCAATTTGGCTTATACTTCATAATATTACTTCAAGGGATTTATCTTCGTTTTGTTGCCTTATTGAAGATTATATATTTGTTATAAATTACACTCACATAATCAATATTTTTGTGCTACCCCCTGTATCTATACTAAATGAAACCGTAATATTTTTGCTGCCCCACCTAATTTACTAACAAAGTTGACTTTCATCCAAGGTCGTCCTTGCATAAACATGACGAAAATAGTTGATACCATAGCTAAGGATTGCGATAAGAGTGAGAACTTGAGTGATGAAGTAACTTTTGGGATTAGTTTTGTTGGATTCAACATGTCACGTCTTGAATCAGATGTAGTTGCATTGATACAAAATGGACTTATTATTAGAAAATGTTGAACGATCAGCAGCTTCCGAGAATATTGATCAGTCTATTCCAAGGTTTGCCACTGATTCCAATTTTAGCCCTCACACGTGTAGTCCCTTATCAGTCTACTATTTACGTAGTTTTCTTTTTCACACACAAACTAACAACAAAGGTTAGTGGTGACACATGGGAAATATGTGTGAGTCCAAGAGTCAATAGATAGTTTTGCGGGTATATATACATTATTTACCGTAATCAGAAGGAAGAAATAATAGTAAATAGTCTGGGTTCAACTTCACTTTGGCCAATTAACTTTCTTATTTGATTCATGTGTTGAATTAATTCAAATGTTTCTCTTTTATTAGATACAAAAGAAGAAGAAAAAATTGAACAACACACCAGTTACATGAGTGTAAATCTTGATCCAGTGCAATGGGGGACACAAGGACACCAACAGGTTGAGACCTTTTCATATTAGGCATGGGTTTCAAAGGTGGCGTAATACATATGGTAAAATCTGAGAATTTAGTGTGGAAATGAAAATTATTGCTGAGAACTAAGGGTTCACTAGATTAGACGATACTTATTTTTGTGGGTTGAGACCTTTTTAGAATATGTGTAGGTTTCATGGGTATAGTACAGGTGTTGACTTCAAAGAACTTGGTACAAAAATGAAAACCACTAAAAATATTTATCTTTCATAACATGTTGTATAATATAGCGAACTCTTAGTTCTCACATTGTAATATACTGTAGTACAACATTATCTGTCAGGGACGTCTATGATATTTAGGTGACCCTGGGCGAAGAACGTCTAAAACACCTTTTTGACAAATTCTTACACATATAAACTAGTTTGTACCAAATACATAATTTGTCTCTTTATAAATTATAAAGCTATTTGCATCCCCCGTAAAAATTGAAGTTATCAACTTGCTAAAATCCGACTTTTCATTGCTAAAAAGAACTTTCGAGACTAAACCATCATGTGTTATTCTGGAATGGGTTGGATTTTTTTGGTTCCTGCAATGGCTTGATTTGTGTTTCCAGGTTCATGTGCAATGATGTTTGGTCATTATATATATATATATGTATATATATGTAACCCAATGACGAGAAAGTGTGTGTATGTTATTTCATAATACGTCATCAACACGTAGTTCTAATCACTAAGCGATTTATTTCTAAGATCGATTTATCTAATTATTTTATTATTATTGGAATATAACTAATCGTTTTCATTGTTTTTTATGGAAACTAAATCCTTATTTTATTTTTAACTAGGTTCAACATTTTTCTTTACATTTAAATTTATATGAGCTAACTTTTTAGTTGTCTCATATACCTATGCCATGATGTATGTGAAATAATAGTTTGGATTTTTTTTTTATCTTATCTTGATTCATTGTAATCACATCATATCATTTTTTTTAACTTGTTATTCACTTTTATACCTTTACACTAATTTTGTATACAATTCATAACAAGATATTTTTTTTAAATTAAAACGACTTATTTTTGGTCGATTAGATTTTAGTAAATTATAAAAACTACTGATATTGGTTTTTCTTCATCGTTTTTACAAGATGAGAGAAAATAGATTGTCATATTTCCGATTTTTTTGGCAATCTAGTTTGATTCTTTCGTGGATTCTGAAAATATCACAATGAATGTTTAATAAAAAAATTAACCTTTACCTATAGATATTGGTTTATTCATTAATGATTGGCTTTATTTATTACAAGAAACCGTTAATAACTAACCATTGGTTTTCATTACTTACAAGAAACCATTCATCAAACAACAAAGTGGATTTTCTCTAAGAAAAAATAGCGATAATGATTTCTTTACTTTTTTTAAAAGAAATATTTTGTCTTACGATCCTAAAAGGATGACATATTGTTCTAACAATTGCAAATATAAATGAAACAAGGGAATTCTTAAGGGATGAAATGACGAGGGTACCCAAGTACACTTCAATCTTTTCGATACACGAGTAATAAGATGCTTTTGCAATTAAATTTTAATGTGGAAGAAGTAAGCGCACAAACACAACAATTTTGTTAACGAGGAAACTTCAAATGCAGCAAAACCCTGGGACCTAGTCCATTTTTGAATACTCTCATAATTAAGCCGCTAATTTCTGAATATGAGTGATCAAAATTCTTTGCAGCAAAGTATCAAGATAAAAATGGACAATCAATATCTCAATGGAAGTTGTCATATGTATGTCCTGGTTTAAAGTGGGATTGGGAATCCCTTAAAGCTGATGTAAGATGGAATATTGGTGATGGTGATCATATTTCAGTATGGTTTGATACTTGGATTGGTAAATGTTCTCTTATTGAATTAATTGGATACACAGATTTTGTTGAGAATAATTTACACATGAAGGTGAAAGACCTATTGGTTGATGGTAGATGGCAAGTTCCCTCAGAAGTACATATTTTATTACCTTCTTCATTACTAGCAGTGAGTGGTGGTAAGGATCACATCATATGGAGTGGAAACCTGAAAGGAATATTTACTATAACTGCATCAGTTAATAAAATTAGAGAGAGAAAAACTATTATTCACTGGCCTTTTCAAATTTGGAATTTTTTTATGCATCCAGGTATTTCAAGCAATGTCTGAAAAATTCAACAGGGTGTTTATATAGATGATGAAAAAATGTTGAGCAAAGGATATTCAATGGTTTATAAGTGTTGTGTTAGCAAGCATGATCAAGACAGTATGGCTCATCTACTTTGGTTCTGCAGTTTCAGTACAAACACTTGGCAATGGCTTGGTAATGTTTTTAACTTTCCTATTCCCACTTATTTAGAAGATATACTAAGATTTGCAAAGAAAAAGAGTCCAATAGTTAAGGAAGTATGGTTAACAAAAACTTTCTCTGCAATGAGGGAACTTCAGTTTCTAAACAATAATATATTATTTGAAAATATTCAGCCAAATGAGAATAACTTCAAAAGAAGAATTACGAGTCTAGTGCATTATGGAGGATATAGAATTAAAAGTAATAGATGGGGTCAAGACTATGATTCAAATGTTCTCAACTTGTTTAATTTGGGTCGCAGAAGTATCAAAATTCAGGTTATTGAAGAATGACAATGGCTAAATCTATAAATGGGATATATTTTATTTTTCTGTGATGGAGCTGCAGTTGGGAATCCAGGTACGGCAGGTTTTGGTATTATTGCAAGAAGTCATGATAGTCAAGCTGTTGGTACAATTTCTGGTGGCCTTGGAATTGCTACAAACTATATAGCCGAATCTATGGTAGTAGTATGGGCAAATGAATCGGCAGTCAGATTGCAATGCATTAAAATCATCATTAGATCGGATTCCAAATCAGTTATTTGAAGATTTAAAAAAAAAGTGTCTTGGTGTTTTAAGACAAGATGGATGAAGGCATGTAATTCCTTGTCTAAAATCCACTATGAGCATTGTTATAGAGAAGTAAACTTTTCAAATGATGGAGAAAAAAAAAGGGTCCAGATTGAGCTTAGGGGAAGTAACATATTGGAAGACCTGCTTTTCTGATTCAAGTGGAAATGCCTAGCAGAAAGTATTATAGATTTTATTAGTGGAGGTTAATATTACGATGTAACTCCATTTTATATTTTCTCTGCTTTTGTATTCTTTTGAGCTTTTGAAATTTAATAAAATTGGTGATTCAACAAAAAAAATAAAAAATTAAGTTGTTATACAAAGAACAAAGCCAACTTCGTACAGTTGAGACCAAGTAATCTAACCCTAACTAACCCTAACTTCTTAGTTTCCTAAGTATCCCTGCACCTACAACTCCTGGCCAATACATGTGAATCCCAAGACAAAAACCACCATCTTGAGTTGCTTTACCGATGTAAAGTCTTCAGTACCCAACTCCTTTTGATCGTCTTCCAAACAGTAAATGAACAAAGTTGTTTGGCAACCACTCTATCAATATTTGAATAAAAGATTCTTTGAGTTTTGAAAAAGGCACTTCCGTTTAACAAGTATACTCCTTTGTCGGGTTTAGATCAATCAAGATCCGAAATAATCATACCTGGATTCACAAGATATCAAATTTGGATATTGAAGAATACAACCAAATGATAGTTTCCGATCTATACGACTAGTTATTAAAATCTATCAAAGATAAATAAAATCTTAGTTGGATCCCATCTTATCAAGGTGTGTGCATAAATATCACAAGATGCGAAACCAATCAGAAAAATCTTATTGTCATCAAATCTCCAATTGTCTTTAATTTTACCCACACAGAAAACTTGATTCCACTTATGATCGATCACACACATAATAGAGTCTGTTAACAATGAATGATCACAAGTTATCTTCAGATATAAAAAAACTTATGAAGATCTTGTCGGTCATTTGATCTAGTTTGAGTGACCTTATGTCACAAGAGAAGGTTCTCAAGAATAATCAAACTAGGTGCAATCAAAGTATCAACAACCTTTAGTCAATCAAATCAATAATCGGAAACTAAAATAATAATGCAATTATCTAGTTTCCCACCAATGGTACTTTCTAAATCTTATTGATTTCATAAGTCTTTAAACGAGCGGACGTAAGAGATTTCACCTAATTAAGGTGCTCTCCTTTTGGAATAGTATTACAAGTAATACTATTAGTCGGCTCTACCAGAAACAACAAAAGATGAAGTTTGTTTGGCTAAGGATAGTTTGCAAGAAGAACAAACTTCATTATTTATAGGCTAAGGATGTTTGGACAACAAGGAAATTCCAAAACCGAAAAATTCTCAAGATATGCAATAAAGTACCTAATTTCGGTTTTCATATTTCCAATTAATATCCAACCTGTAATTCTGAAATCTCTCTTAGAAAATATCTAATATTAGTTTAGCACTTGACTAATATAGATTTTCTAGAGATATGTTTTAATTGCTGGAAAATCAAAACATATAAATTCAAAAATCTTAATTAAAAGATTCTCCAATATTTCAGTTTGGGATCACCTTGAGTATCAAGAAATATCTATAAACAATGAATGGTAAGAATTATGCATATGTTCAAATTATGTCGACATCTTTAACTTACCTATCTAGCAAATCCTAATTCCAAACATACACAAACCCTAAAGTATATGTGAATATTGGAAATCGGTTTTGCTCTTGGGATCAGTACTACCATGACTCCTAATTAACATAGGGTAGGATCGGTTTTACTACGACTCCCAATATAGTCGGGGATCGATTTTACCTTTACTCCCGATAAAAGCTAGGATGGGTTCTACTTTGACTCCTAATATAGGTAGGGATCGGTTATACCTTGACTCCTAACAAAATCTAGGATCGGTTCTACCATGTATGCCGTAATAGGTAACGATCAGTTCTACCTTGACTCTTAACATAATTTAAGATTGGTTCTACCTTAATTCCCTCCTTAGGTACGAATTGGTCATTCAACAAATCTTCAAAAAAAATCGGACCAAAACACTTATTGATTTCCTTTCGATTAGTGATTTCAAAGGATGTGGAAATCCTTTCACCCAAAACCACTTAAAACTAAATTATAGACACTGGAAAACCTGAAATTATTTTTCTCTCTGGGACTAAATCTCAGAGATCTCTAGTAAATTCCATGTTATCTGCTTACCCGAACACTCATATTGTTGATTAAATTGGATTAGCACGAGGGATAGTTATAGCTTGGATATATGGGATCCGTTTTTGAATAATCCAATTGAATATAAACATGATAAATATAATAATACAAACTCATTTTGACTCCAAACAATGTATCCTAACAAGCTTCTATGGGAGTCCTTATTCAGCTAATAGGAACTATGCATGGGATTTTATAGACATGATAACGGAACAAGTCAATAGGAATAAAATTCCTTGGGTTTTATAGAATATTTGAATCTAATTTTTGATCGATCGGAAAAATTAGGTGGCCCACCTTTCAGCAAAAATGACAATGAGTACCATGCAGAGATTCTGCACAGAGCATGAATAATAGACCTAGGATATATTGGTTATGATTTTACTTAGAATAATCAAAGAAAACGATCAAAAAACATACAAGAAAGGTTAGATAGAGCAGTTGCCAATTCATATTGGATTTTGAAATTCCCTAAAGCTAAATTAACTCATTTAAAAGTTGTTGGTTTAGACCATGGTCATATCTCTTTATCCCTAGACAATTCATTTGAAAAACTAAACTGGATTTGCAAGTTCTACGACACATGGCTAAAGGAATCATTTTGTGTTCAACTAATCAAAAACTCTTGGAATCATGTGATTGAAGATAATCCAGCAATTACTCTGGTGGATAATCTTCACTGTTTAGGGAATCAACTTATGAGATGAAAGAAAAACATTTTTGGTCTTCCAGCTAAACAAACCAAAAAAACATTACAACAAATAGATAACTTAAATTCCTCCCAACACCTTTATAGAAAAGAATAATTAATTCAAGAAAAACTTATGCATCTGGAAGAGCTGTATGACACTGCATGAATCTATAGCCAAAGAATAATCAAGAGATAATATAGTAGCTTTAAGGGGGGGGGGGGGGAACACCAAGTACTTCCATGCAATTACAATTAGAAGAAGTAAATAAACAACTATTGAGTGTCAAAAATAGTAGAAATGAAGTAACATTCGATAGAAATACATCCAACCCTTACAGATTACTTCCAAAATCTTTTCAGTGCTGATGAAATGGTAAACTCCCAACAAGATGCTATGTTTAATATCATTTAAGCTGGTGTATGTTATTCTGAAAATGCTATCCCTTCCAAGGATCAAATTTTACAAGTCCTCAAAGAAAAATGAAACCCAACAAATCTCCGAGCCCTGATGGTTTTCCTGCCAGTTTTTTAAGAAGAATTGGGACAGTGTAGGTGACCAAGTAACGAAAAACATTCAACATTTCTTTGAATCTAGAATCATGCACCAAGATTTAAATAAAAATTTTCTCTTCCCCGACCCAAAATTAGACAACCTAAGAATCCAAGTCAATTCAGGCCAATTGGTCTCTGTAATACTACTTACAAAATTACTACTGAAACACTAGCCAATAGAGTTAAACCAATCCTAGATAAAATAATTTCACCATTCCAAGCTGCCTTTCTTTCTAAAAGACAAATCTCTGATAATTAAGTGATAGCTCGTGAAATAATTCATACCTTAAAAAAAAAAAGAATTATAGGTATGGGAATCAAAATAGATATGTCAAAAGCCTTTGAGAGGGTAAAGAAGAGTTTTCTTATCTCCACTATTAGAGCTTTCGGTTTCAACTCTCAATTTTGCAACTTGATCCATCAGTGTATCTCAACTTCACCCATAGTTATTCTTCTGAATGGCTCTCCTGGAGATCCCTCCAAAACATCAAAGAATTATGGCTAAAGTCCTTAAAATAAAAAAGATTAACCTGGAAGATTCTTACAGGGGGTTAGTCAAACGAGATTCCAAATGAATTTCAGAGAGTTCTCAAATCCATTGTTAGTCCATTGAGACTTTTGGTGAGTCTCCTAATGTCTCTTGTTATTGGTTAAAGACTTTTTTTTTAAGTCATTTAAATTCTCTGAAACTCCATGTTATTGGATTAAGATTTCAGAAGAGTCACTCCAACATCCCTGTTATTCAAATGAGAATTGAAAGTAATTAATTTATTATTTTCGGAGATTTGGAGAGACTTTTTTAGGAAAATAGGCAGGTAGAAATCTCTCCACAAGAGGTGATATTTCTGGAGACTTGGAAACTTGGGGAATATTTGTTTTTGAGAGAGTATGATCGTTTTTTTTTAGATGATAACCAAGTAACGGTCCACTTGCGGAGTAAATCATTGGAGAGATTGCATAGAAAATAAAATGAATGTGGGATGAGTGAAATAAAAAAAATGTAAACATAGGCATAAGGCAACAACGAGATTTGTTTGACAATGAACACGTATTTTACCAGGTATTCATGGTACTTTTATTTAGATTATAACGTGCATAATCAGTAGATGTTTTGAATTTTTGATTAGATATTATAAAAAAAATTGTCTCTACAAATCACAGAGACTCTTTACGAATATCAATTTTTTGTCTCTACAAGTCACGAAAACTCTCTAATATACTCTCAGAGAATCACTAGAAATCTCTATATTTTTAGAGAATCTCCGAGAGTCACTCAAATTAAAAATCTATGAAAGTCTATATAAATCTCAATTGACTACCTCCATGTTACTTAGTAGCTCCCTTGTTCATTGATAGATCTAAGATAAAAACATTTGAATTAATTGTGGAAAAAATGGAACATAGATTTCAAGGATGGAAAGGGAAAGTCCTACCCCAATCTAATATCATGGTCTTAAACAAAGTTGTTTTAGCTTGAACAACTACATTCCAAATGGTATGTTTTGTACTACCTAAAAAAATTACCAATAAAATTGATACAATACATAGAGATTTCTGGTAGGGGGAAGAAGTGAATAAGAAAGGGTATCACCCTAAAGCTTACATTTGTCTATATAAACCATTACATAAAGGTAGATTAAGATTCAGAAATGCTCATCATATGAACTTATCTATGATACCCAAACTAGCATGTAGACATTTAACTTAACAAAACTCTTTATGGGCTTCCCAACTGAAACCTAAATACTTCAGGAAGAAATCGAAATTTAAAACCAAAATTACTTCTAACAGCTTGTGGGTATAAAAATGCATTGGTAAGGGCATTAAACTAAAAGAACAAAATTATATTTGGGAGGTAGGACACAGCAAAAGTATAAAAAATCTGGGAGGATAAGTGGATACCAGACTTAGGGGGTAATCTTAATCGGTATCACAACTATTCTGAAAAAGCGAGGGTCTAACAACCACACCCAATATTTCGATTAGCAATCTGTATGGACAAACTCCAATATACTTTTCTAGAGAATCAACTAGACAGTTAGACTCAATCAATAGAAAATATATCAAAGAGTTTATTATCTCAATCTCTCAATTTGATCTATACCCAAGCAAATAGAAATCTGCGAGTCTTTATCAAAGAGAGATAACTTGGATGGTACCAAAGACCAATTTACAAGTGTCAATCAATTTAAATCAACAACCAAAGAGGTCGGATATTCTAGTTAATTTAAAAACGCACAACCTGTATTATTTCAATTATATACCAAAATATAATGCAGAAAATAAATAAAACAGACACCAGAATTTTGTTAAAGAGGAAACCGCAAATGCAGAAAACACCCGGGACCTAGTCCAGATTAAATATACACTATATTAAGCCGTCACAGACACTAGCCTACTCCAAGCTAACTTCGATCTGGACTGTAGTTGAACCCCAATCAATCTCACACTGATCCAAGATACAATTATGCTCCAACGTCTCTGATCCCAGCAGGATACTACGCACTTGATTCCCTTAGTTGATCTCACCCACAACCAAGAGTTTCTACGACCCAAAGTCGAAGACTTTAATAAACAAATCTGTATCACACAGAAAAGTCTACAATAATAGATAAATTCGTCTCCCACGAATAAACCTGCAAGTTTTTGTTCCGTCTTTTGATAAATCAAGGTGAACATGAACCAATTGATAAAACCAAACTTATATTCCCGAAGAACATCTCAGCTTTATCAATCACCTCACAATAGTCTTAATCGACGCAACGAAAAAAGATATTGTGGAATCACAAACGATGAGACGAAGTGTTTGTGACTACTTTTATATCTTGCCTATCAGAGATATAAATCTCAAGCCAATTATTATAATTGTACTAGTACGATAGAAATAGCAAGATCAGATCACACAACTACAAGAAAAGTAGTATCGGTCTGGCTTCACAATCCCAATGAAGTCTTTAAGTCGTTAACCTGGTTTTAGAAGAAGAAAACCAAAGTTTAAAGGAGAATCGACTCTAGCTTAGCAAACTAGTATCACACAGAATGTGTGGGGAATAAATTTCCCAATTGCTAGAGTTCTCCCTTATATAGTCTTTCAAATCAGGGTTTGCAATCAATGTGTAGATGGGGAAAAACGATTTGCTGGTTTTTAAGGAATTGAGGAGACGACAGTACGGAGGAGACTCCTTGAACCGAGCGAAATGTTCAACCTCACACAGATGCACTGCAAGAAGGGGGTGCTTTGAATTCGAGAGATCAATCTGTAGTACTCCAGCCTAAACCAAGACAGTGTCCGTTCCAGAGTAAATTCGGTCACAAGAGAGGATGGGTTGATCTGTAGGAGGGAAGTTGAGAAATGTGTGGAATCAATGGTAATCAAAGATTATAGGTGTGTTGTGAATTCTGAATATGATAAGTTATGAATGATTGAAATTGCTCAGTTGAGAGTAATTGCTCAATTGATGAGTTGATGATCCCGTGATGTCAATGAAACGCGAGATTCTCGTCATTGTTTCAATCATGATTCAGAGACTTATTTATATTGCTGGAATTGTAGACACCATGATCCCATGAAGTGTGACAGTTGATGGAATCAAAGAGTGGAGAGATGGAAATAGTTTTTGAAACCAGTTGCTCATCGTGCGGAGACTTGGTTGATTTTCCACCCACTACTTTGTTAACTCCTTCAACTAATTGCACGACTTTCTCACATTCCATCGTGTGTTTGAACACATGTACCGTAGATCGCCAGACCAAAACCCTAGTTGATATCCCCCCAAGTGACAGGATTGACGTCTCTTGGTTAGTTTAGTTAGTTGCTGACTTCGTGATATCATAGGACGATGAGTCCATGTATTTACTGAGTTGAACATGATTATGTAAAAATGTTATGAAATTCATGGATTGAACATGGGAATTATCCTCACTTTGATAGTTGAGGTGAGCAAGTATTGCTCATTCGATGATTTGCTGAATATTGATAGTTGAACCAATATTCTCTGATTTGAGAAAGTATTGCTTATCTGAGCAAGTGTTGCTCATCTGATAAATTATTGGCAGCGTGACCAAAATAAAATATTAATTAAAATACTGGTATTTGAACCGAGTATAATTAATAAGAATATTGATCATGAGATCGTCATAAATTTATTAGTATTTGAATCTGGAATTATAATCCTTGGACTCAGAAACCCTAATTTGATCAATCGATGACCACTTCATGGTTTGTTAGGAATTGAACCATGGAACGAAGGAAGGATTGGTTTCATGAGACCATGGGTCAATCATGTAACACCCACATGCTCATGTGAGAAAACACCAAGACCTCTTGAAGAGTTGGTGACTTGTTGATGAAAGAATGATTAAATGCTGGTTTAATCATTTATTCGAATTACTGCTGGGTTCAATATTAGGTGATAAAACCTAATTAATTATGAAGAAGTGGAGGACTGACCATGGGGTCATGAAACCGGACTTGGGTGGTCACGAGATCAAGTGTTGATCGTTCCATGAAGTTCCAAGTCGTTTGGAAGAGTTTTGGACCTAATACATGCAATTGCGCAAATTAGGTCAAATTGTGAACATATGTAAGACCGGCTCATTGAGAGCCAAATAGCCAAACTTGGTCGGTCAAGGTAACATGGTCATGTCCCCAAAGTTTTCGTATCTCAATTCTGAGAATTTTGATATTTTCAGATGTGCGTTTGAGCAATCATTTTAGAAAATATGAAGTAACCAGGGTTTTTTGATAAAACCGTCAAAACTTCATGAGATGAAGGAAAAATAATGAAAAAGTGAAAGAATTATGAAGTGTGGGACCAGCCATGGCCAAGGCATGGCCGGCCGACCAAGGGGTCAATCTCACACGTTTTTCCAAAATTTTCATAATATTTTCATGATTTTAGGGAATTATGATAAAATCAAGGAGTTTTGCTAAAATTAAAGAGTTTTGTTCAAATCAAGGAGTTTCCATGAGATGAGGGAAACATAAAAAATAAAAAATAAAAATAAGTGACGTGTGGGCGTGTGGGACCGGCTTGGAGCATGGTTGGCCGGACAGGGCCCGGTCCCGTGCGTTTTCCCTAATTTTATGTATTATTTCATAATTTGAAGGAAATATCATGAAATCAAGGAATTTCATGGGATTATGAAAACATGAAAAATATAACAATAATAAAAAGAGACGTGTGGGGCCATCTATGGTTTGACCGACCGGATATGGCCCGTGCACACGGTTTTCCTAATTTTATATTATTTTTCATGGGACCAAGGAAATATCATGAGATTAAGGAGTTTTCATGAAATTAGGGAAATAATAATAAAATGATGAGGAACCATGAGGTGTGGGGCCGACTGGGACCAAGGCATGGCCGGCTGGCCAATGGTCACACCCCACAATATTCTTCCCTAATTTTATATTATTTCATTGGTGTGAAAGAAACACCATGAAACTGAGGAGCTAACTCAAAACGAATGATATTTGTTCAAATGAAATAATTTTCATGAACTCAAGAAAAATAACAAAATATATGAAACTAGCGTGGGATTGACCACGACACGGTCGGCCAGTCAGTGGGCCCATGCTCCCAGCGCCTTGGTCAATTTTTAATTATTTGTTATTTTCTTTCCTATTTTGCATAGGTTCATCGTCTCGTCGTATTTTGAAATACTCGTTCGTGCGGTGATTGTTAGTGCATCGTCGTTGAGTACACTTTCACCATTTAAATCTGGGCTTACTCAGAGGTAGCTCAGACGCCCGTGCGTTGAATATTTATTACTAACCCATGGATTTCTGCTGGGAAGAACCATGGTTTGCAGTAATGAAATATATGCGAAAATATTTGAATATTTTCGGAAATTCTGTGGATGAATCCAAGAATTTAGGAATAATTAACTTATGGCTCTATACTAGCAGATCAAGCTGTCTAGGAGAATTAATTATTCCGATATGAGCTTGCTGGAGCTTCATATCCTTTATATAGTCAGGGTAAACTCGTTGTTTGTATCCTGAAGATGTTATCGCTCTATACTAGCAGAGCAAGCTGTCTAGGAGCCGTCCATCCCGTGATACTATATAGAAATAATTACTGAAGTTTTCAGTATTCATGAGATATGTAGTTGTCTAGCCGTGAGACCACATATCAACATGTACTCTGAGAGAAAGTATTCTCAATCAGAGGATTCGATGAGAGACTCGTGTCTTAGTACTCACGTCTCATTGCTGGATCAGAGGTTCATATAATTATGGGTTTACGATTTTAGCCTTTGTCGAAAATACACCATCTACATTAAGTCCCCTGCTTAGTGAGGAAAGCCGTGTCCCTCACTCAGCATTGAATGATGATTTTACAGGTCATAAACAATACAAGTAATTGAATTTAGTCGTAAGTTAAGATGTTACCGGACTTCGATAGTACGAGAAAATCATGACTTGAATGAAGATCTCAGTGGCATGATAGAGATTTGTTTGATGAGCATAAATTGGTGTTGAACCGTTGATTCGGACGACGGGTCCTTGGTCATTTAGGATTCGCGGGCCGGCCAATAAGGAAATCCTTAGAAAATTAGGTTTTAGAAATAAAATTTGATATAAAATGAATTGTTTCTCTTTTTTATTTTTCCATGACCATAGATTTGATCCTTTCATTACCTTCACACCCGTGCACAGGAGAGGGAGAAAATTTTCACGCCGGAGTTCCAGCGCCGCCGATCGCACCACCACCGTCCGGCCAGTTTCCAGCCGGCGTCGACCAAGTAGGTGCAATTTTTTTTTTCTGCTGATTGTTGGTGCAAAATTAATCACCCCAACACTCCTCGAGATTTGTATTTGTTGATCGAATCTCCAACATTGCTTTATTTCTCCAAAAACTATAGATGAAAGATGAGGGAGGTACCTGCAAAGATACTCCGATGCTAAAGTCATAGGATATTCAATGCAAGTACTTGTGAAGAAAGTAGTAAAACCGTTCACCTCTTTGGCTGGATTTTGTCCTTTATTTATAGGCATAAACCCTAACTTGATTACATAATAACCTAGATTTGTAGGTATCCAAAATACCCACTTGGATTTGTACTTATCTTTGTATATTTGTGTCTATCCTTGAAAATCCATGTCCATCTTGGGAGATTCTTGTATATCTTCAAATAATTTGAGTATATCTTGGAAGATTCATATCTCTTTCTTCAAGATTTGCACCTATCTTGGAAGATATATGTCTATCTTCCAAGATTTATGTCTATCTTAAAAATAACTTCAGTCATATGGGCTTCTTTACTTAACCATTTGGTTTTCATAAACCCAAGCATGTTTTCCTAAGGTAATTACTGGGCCTTAGCTCTGATGAGCCCCGTGGATTACCTTGATAACCCACGGCCTGGTTTTAATAAACCTCCGGGAGAGCCCGGACCTGGATGTATTGAGCCCCATGGAATACCTTGATAACCCATGGCCTGGTTTTAATAAACCTCCGGATGAACCCGGACCTGGCTCTATTGAGCCTCATGGATTACCTTGATAACCCATGTCCTGGTTTTAATAAACCTTTGGATGAACTCGGACCTGGCTCTATTGAGCCTCGTGGATTACCTTGATAACCTATGGCCTAGTTTTAATAAACCTCCGGATGAACCCGGACCTGGCTCTATTGAGCCCCGTGGATTACCTTGATAACCCACGGCCTGCCATTAATTTAAAAAGCTTGTGTGGTATGCGTGTACCTATTTTAAATAGGGTACAAACATCGCCCCCTCTTAACTGTTCAACTTGTTGAGGATTTATGAAGAGTAAGGCTTCATGTGACGGTGGTAGGTACATAGCACGTACAAATGTATCCTGACACTCTGTAGTGCACACCCGACATGATTTCTCCTGAAAAAACATGCTCATATTAACTTATTATTCTTAAGTAAACTCATACCTGAAAAAAAAAATCTTCAACTCGGCAGACCCATATCTGTCCATGCTGGAGTTTAACCCGAATTCGCGTAGTCACTTGGTGTTATGTATAATCCCAAGTGAAAAATTACGCAGCCCATGTTTGTTCGTGACATCAGCGAGTGCATTCGCCTCTCGTTTTGCGACCAAGATGAGGAAATATTAACGCCTCCATTTAGTGGCCACATGAGACGACGTCATCTTTTTTCCCAACTGGTGTGTACACTGTCACGTCTTGACTTTGGAACATTTGGTTAACGCGTACGTCACCGTTAGTCCCTCATAGTGTCGAAAATTGCTTTTCATGGCGTGTCCAACTAGTGTCGGTATCCACGGATGATAGTAATCCAGCATTCATGGAAATGTGAGTTTGACTCCGCTTAAAATTCCTAGCATGTTTTTATATTTCCATGAACTATGTTCGCCTTCCTGAGAAATCCTCACTCTGTATCTTTTCAGCCAAAATCCATAGCCAGTAAGAGTTTTAATTGCACGTAAAAATATGGATTTGAATCCTTATGAAACTAAGAAACCAACTCCCATTGGTTCCCTCTTGTATTTTTCTACGATTACTCCAGCTGTGGTGTCCTTATCCCGTGTTCCTACAGCTGGCAAAAATCCAGTCCATGTTCGAACTTAAGAATTTGATTTTATTGAAATTTCATCCTTATCAAACTCTTCGAACTGGTTACTTGTGTTCCCCTATTCTTTTCCAATAAAAATATAGAAGAGAGATCACAATAACAACCCATCTGCAGTCGTCGTTTCCTCCTTGCTAGCCTCTTCCGGTAAGAGCTTCTTAGTTCTTCATCTTTCCTTTGTTATACTTTCTTTCTAAATGGCAGAGTTAGTTGAATTTCCTTTTGTTTTGCATATCTCAAACAGCAGCATTATCATCTCAAAATATTTTCATTGTTCAAGATACGAACTATCCTTCTTTCTCTCGTAATTACTTTGACATGCAATATATCTCTTTATTAGATATTTGTATATATATTCATGCGTTTGTCTTCTGGTTCCTTCATACATAGAATGGCTTTACCAAAAGAAATAAATGATCCCAAGAATGATTTAAAGAACATTGGTCATGTACGTCTCTCAGCCAGGATTTGTGGAGGTGGAAGTGTGCCTTATACTCTCAATCGTCGTGCAGCAATAAGGGACTTTCCCAACATCCTTTCGAACTCTGCTAGTATGTCCAACCATGCTGCATCCATGGAGATTGAAGTTGCACCTTCCCTAATTTAGTGACGATGAAACAGATAATGACAACGCTCATGCTGATAGCGTTCTTTCGTCACCCGGCTATTCACCAGCCTCCCCAACTCGTACATCGACGGGTCTACCATGATTAGAAGTAACCGATGAGCTCTATTTACCAGTTTTTTATATTCCCAGCAACTCCGTTATCACTGTTGGAGACTATAGAATATGCCGCCATCGCACGCAGTACGGGGAGAACAGGCATGCTGCCGGAGGATAACCATTATTACGATTTCATGACTGAGGTTCCACAAGTACTCAATCGAGCCGTGCAAATTCGGTTTACTGTATGTGTATATATCCTCTATATATTTACACTTTCCACTTTTTACTGAATTTTCTCTTTGCGTCTGAGGTCTAACATGTTTCTTTATAGGGACAATCTCTCCTTCGGAGGACTAGACATCTTCACATTGAGTCCCTAGTTGATCGAGAAAGGTTCAAAGTTCTTGCACGTTAGGTGACACTTTAGCCGCCCCCATGGTCTACTTGGTTATCACCAAATACCAAAGACTCCCCCAAGCGTGTGTTTTCATTGTGGTTGAAAACTTCAAACAACTTTCAACGGATCTGCTAATGACGCAGTTTGAGTGATAGCAGATGATGCCGTCAGTCCTCTGTTGAAGACCTCTAACAATATCTTCTTCTCGGACACAACTTCTAAGTTTTTGCAGTGCTTTTCTTATATTGGAAAAACCTTTCTTTCGCTAGTTTTCCCCTTGTATCGTTCTTGATAACGGTTTGATCTCTCACTTCCGGAATGCGGGATAGATGTTTCTTCAAGCTCTTTTCTTTTCTCCAACGCGATTTTGATTCGCTTGTTTTCTCTTTCTAACATTGAGTCGCTTGTTTTCGCTCCCGTACTGTCAAGTCCATTGGTGTCTCCTGATGATTGTTGACTTGAGTAACCCGCGGGCTATTATCTCGAGCAGCAGGTTGGACGTTCGTTTGCATGGCCGGTGAGTTTCTAACTTGTGAACCTGACCGAATATTAGCTTGTTCAGCTAACGGATTGTTAACCCGTGAACGTACTCCTCTGTTAATGGTGTCTTCTTGGCGACGTTCATGGATGCTTGGGTGTTGGCTTTGAAAACCTTCACGATGACGGAAGATTCTGCTGGTGGTTGGAGGTGGTGACATGCGCATCGAGACGTTGTTCTCTCTAAACCTTGGATAAGATCCCTCAGACCAAGATCGAGATGCTGATTCCGATGATGACATCGACGTTTCTATTCCATCCCGTTCGTCGTAATCTTCCTGGACAACATCACTTCTCAACGTTCGCGGGTTTGTTTGTTGATTCATCAAACTTCCGATGGGTTCACTTGTATCCATCTTCAATTGATTAACTCTTGTAGCATCCATACGACTCTCCTTTTCTATTAACATGGCTTTTAACAACTTTGGATGCACTTTCTGCGACTTTTTTCGATTCTTCTGCAACTCTGAAAACGTTCAGGATCTACTGCAACACTTTCCGGAAAAGTTGTAAAACTTTCCGCGACTCTCAGAAAAGGTTCAGAAACTTCTTGTAACTTTCTGGAAAGGTTGTGAAACCTTCTGCAACAGTCCGAAGAGGTTGTGAAACCTTCTGCAACTTTATGGAAAAGTTGTGAAACCTTCTGCAACTTTCTGTTCACAATGACTTTGAAACCCTAGTTTCAAAAATTCTTTCAGAACGACTTCTAACAATTGGGGGGCACGAACCTTTCTTCGTAGTTCCCATAGTCGGCGCCAAAAGATGTTGGTGCAAAATTAATCACCCCAACACTCCTCGAGATTTGTATTTGTTGATCGAATCTCCACCGTTGCTTTATTTCTCCAAAAACTATAGATGAAAGATGAGGGAGGTACCTGCAAAGATACTCCGATGCTAAAGTCAGAGGATATTCAATGCAAGTACTTGTGAAGAAAGGAGTAAAACTATCCACCTCTTTGGCTGGATTTTGTCCTCTATTTATAGGCATAAACCCTAACTTGATTACATAATAACCTAGATTTGTAGGTATCCAAAATACCCACTTGGATTTGTACTTATCTTTGTATATTTGTGTCTATCCTTGAAGATCCATGTCCATCTTGGGAGATTCTTGTATATCTTCAAATAATTTGAGTATATCTTGGAAGATTCATATCTCTTTCTTCAAGATTTGCACCTATCTTGGAAGATATATGTCTATCTTAAAAATAACTTCAGTCATCTGGGCTTCTTTACTTAACCATTTGGTTCTCATAAACCCAAGCATGTTTTCCTAAGGTAATTCCTGGGCCTTAGCTCTGATGAGCCCCGTTGATTACCTTGATAACCCACGGCATGCCATTAATTTAAAAAACTTGTGTGGTATGCGTGTACCTATTTTAAATAGGGTACAAACATCGCCCCCTCTTAACTGTTCAACTTGTTGAGGAGTTATGAAGAGTAAGGCTTCATGTGACGGTGGTAGGTACATAGCACGTACAAATGTATCCTGACACTCTGTAGTGCACACCCGGCATGATTTCTCCTGAAAAAACATGCTCATATTAACTTATTATTCTTAAGTAAACTCATACCTGAAAAAAAAATCTTCATCTCGGCAGACCCATATCTGTCCACGCTGGAGTTTAACCCGAATTCGCGTAGTCACTTGGTGTTATGTATAATAGAAAGTGATAAATTATGCAGCCCATGTTTGTTCGTGACATCAGCGAGTGCATTCGCCTCTCGTTTTGCGACCAAGCTGAGGAAATATTAACGCCTCCCTTTTGTGGCCACATGATACGACGTCATCTTTTTTCCCAACTGGTGTGTACACTGTCATGTCTTGACTTTGGAACATTTGGTTAACGCGTACGTCACCGTTAGTCCCTCATAGTGTCGAAAATTGCTTTTTATGGCGTGTCCAACTAGTGTCGGTATCCACGGATGATAGTAATCCAGCATTCATGGAAATGTGAGTTTGACTCCGCTTAAAATTCCTAGCATGTTTTTATATTTCCATGTACTATGTTCGCCTTCCTGAGAAAGCCTCACTCTGTATCTTTTCAGCCAAAATCCATATCCAGTAAGAGTTTTAATTGCACGTAAAAATATGGATTTGAATCCTTCTAACAATTGGGGGGCACGAACCTTTCTTCGTAGTCCCCTTAGTCGGCGCCAAAATATGTTGCTGCAAAATTAATCACCCCAACACTCCTAGAGATTTGTATTTGTTGATCGAATCTCCACCGTTGCTTTATTTCTCCAAAAACTATAGATGAAAGATGAGGGAGGTACCTGCAAAGATACTCCGATGCTAAAGTCAGAGGATATTCAATGCAAGTACTTGTGAAGAAAGGAGTAAAATTGTCCACCTCTTTGGATGGATTTTGTCCTCTATTTATAGGCATAAACCCTAACTTGATTACATAATAACCTAGATTTGTAGGTATCCAAAATACCCACTTGGATTTGTACTTATCTTTGTATATTTGTGTCTATCCTTGAAGATCCATGTCCATCTTGGGAGATTCTTGTATATCTTCAAATAATTTGAGTATATCTTGGAAGATTCATATCTCTTTCTTCAAGATTTGCACCTATCTTGGAAGATATATGTTTATCTTCCAAGATTTATGTCTATCTTAAAAATAACTTCAGTCATCTGGGCTTCTTTACTTAACCATTTGGTTTTCATAAACCCAAGCATGTTTTCCTAAGGTAATTCCTGGGCCTTAGCTCTGATGAGCCCCGTGGATTACCTTGATAACCCACAGCCTGGTTTCAATAAACCTCCGGGTGAGCCCGGACCTGGCTCCATTGAGCCCCATGGAATACCTTGATAACCCATGGCCTGGTTTTAATAAACCTCCGGATGAACCCGGACCTGGCTCTATTAAGCCTCATGGATTACCTTGATAACCCATGTCCTGATTTTAATAAACCTTTTGATGAACTCGGACCTGGCTCTATTGAGCCCCGTGGATTACCTTGATAACCCATGGCCTGGTTTTAATAAATCTCTGGATAAACCCGGACCTGGCTCTATTGAGCCCCGTGGATTACCTTGATAACCCACGGCCTTCCATTAATTTAAACATCTTGTGTGGTATGCGTGTACCTATTTTAAATAGGGTACAAACATCACCCCCTCTTAACTGTTCAACTTGTTGAGGAGTTATGAAGAGTAAGGCTTCATGTGACGGTGGTAGGTACATAGCACGTACAAATGTATCCTGACACTCTGTAGTGCACACCCGACATGATTTCTCCTGAAAAAACATGCTCATATTAACTTATTATTCTTAAGTAAACTCATACCTGAAAAAAAAATCTTCATCTAGGCAGACCCATATCTGTCCATGCTGGAGTTTAACCCGAATTTGCGCAGTCACTTGGTGTTATGTATAATCCCAAGTGATAAATTACGCAGCCCATGTTTGTTCGTGACATCAGCGAGTGCATTCGCCTCTCGTTTTGCGACCAAGCTTAGGACATATTAACGCCTCCCTTTTGTGGCCACATGAGACGACGTCATCTTTTTCCCAACTGGTGTGTACACTGTCACGTCTTGACTTTGGAACATTTGGTTAACGCGTACATCACCGTTAGTCCCTCATAGTGTCGAAAAATTTCTTTTCATGGTGTGTCCAACTAGTGTCGGTATCCACGGATGATAGTAATCCAACATTCATGGAAATGTGAGTTTGAGTCCGCTTAAAATTCCTAGCATATTTTTATATTTCCATGTACTATGTTCGCCTTCCTGAGAAAGACTCACTCTGTATCTTTTCAGCCAAAATCCATAGCCAGTAAGAGTTTTAATTGCACGTAAAAATATGGATTTGAATCCTTGTGAAACTAAGAAACCAACTCCCATTGGTTCCCTTTTGTATTTTTCTACGATTACTCCAGCTGTGGTGTCCTTATCCCGTGTTCCTATAACTGGCAGAAATCCAGTCCATGTTCGAACTTAAGAATTTGATTTTATTGAAATTTCATCCTTATCAAACTCTTCGAACTGGTTACTTGTGTTCCCTTATTCTTTTCCAATAAAAATATAGAAGAGAGATCACAATAACAACCCATCTACAGTCGTCGTTTCCTCCTTGCTAGCCTCTTCCGGTAAGAGCTTCTTAGTTCTTTATCTTTCCTTTGTTATAATTTCTTTCTAAATGGCAGAGTTAGTTGAATTTCCTTTTGTTTTACATATCTCAAACAGCAGCATTATCATCTCAAAAGATTTGCATTGTTCAAGATACGAACTATCCTTCTTTCTCTCGTAATTACTTTGACATGCCATATATCTCTTTATTAGATATTTGTATATATATTCATGCGTTTATCTTCTGGTTCCTTCATACATAGAATGGCTTCACCAAAATAAATAAACGATCCCAAGAATGATTTAAAGAACATTGGTCATGTACGTCTCTCAGCCAGGATTTGTGGAGGTGGCAGTGTGCCTTATACTCTCAATCGTCGTGCAACAATAAGGGACTTTCCCAACATCCTTTTGAACTCTTCTAGTATGTCCAACCATGCTGCATCCATGGAGATTGAAGTTGCACCTTCCCTAATTTAGTGACGATGAAACAGATAATGACAACGCTCATGCTGATAGCGTTCTTTCGTCACCCGGCTATTCACCAGCCTCCTTAACTCGTACATCGACGGGTCTACCATGATTAGAAGTAACCGATGAGCTCTATTTACCAGTTTTTTATAATCCCGGCAACTCCGTTATCACTGTTTGGGACTATAAAATATGCCTCCATCGCACGCAGTACGGGGAGAAGAGGCATGCTGCCGGAGGATAACCATTATTACGATTTCATGACTGAGGTTCCACAAGTACTTGATCGATCCGTGCAACTTCGGTTTGCTGTATGTGTATATATCCTCTATATATTTACACTTTCCACTTTTTACTGAATTTTATATTTGCGTCTGAGGTCTAACATGTTGCTTTAGAGGGACAATCTCTCCTTCGGAGGACTAGACATCTTCACATTGAGTCCCTAGTTGATCGAGAAAGGTTCAAAGTTCTTGCATGTTAGGTGACACTTTAGCCGCCCCCATGGTCTACTTGGTTATCACCAAATACCAAAGACACCCCCAAGCGTGTGTTTTCATTGTGGTTGAAAACTTCAAACAACTTTCAACGGATCTGCTAATGACGCAGTTTGAGTGATAGCAGATGATGCCGTCAGTCCTCTGTTGAAGACCTCTAACAATATCTTCTTCTCGGACACAACTTCTAAGTTTTTGCAATGCTTTTCTTGTGTTGGAAAAACCTTTCTTTCGCTAGTTTTCCTCTTGTCTCGTTCTTGATAACGGTTTGATCTCTCACTTCCGGAATGCGGGATAGTTGTTTCTTCAAGCTCCTTTCTTTTCTCCAACGCGATTTTGATTCGTTTGTTTTCTCTTTCTAACTTTGAGTCGCTTGTTTTCGCTCCCGTACAGTCAAGTCCATTGGTGTCACCTGATGATTGTTGACTTGAGTAACCCGCGGGCTATTATCTCGAGTAGCAGGTTGGACGTTCGTTTGCATGGCCGGTGAGTTTCTAACTTGTGAAGCTGACCGAATATTAGCTTGTTCAGCTAACGGATTGTTAACCCGTGAACGTACTCCTCTGTTAACGGTGTCTTCTTGGCGACGTTCATGGATGCTTGGGTGATGGCTTTGAAAACCTTCACGATGACGGAAGATTCGGCTAGTGGTTGGAGGTGGTGACCTGCGCATCGAGACGTTGTTCTCTCTGAACCTTGGATAAGATCCCTCAGACCAAGATCGAGATGCTGATGCCGATGACGACATCTACGTTTCTCTTCCATCCCGTTCGTCGTAATCTTCCTGGACAACATCACTTCTCAACATTCGCGGGTTTGTTTGTTGATTCATCAAAGTTCCGATGGGTGCATCTGTATCCATCTTCAATGGATTCACTCTTGTAGCATCCATACGACTCTCCTTTTCTATTAACATGGCTTTTAACAACTTTGGCTGCACTTTCTGCAACTTTTTTCGATTCTTCTGCAACTCTGAAAACGTTCAGGATCTACTGCAACACTTTCCGGAAAAGTTGTAAAACTTTCCGCGACTCTCAGAAAAGGTTCAGAAACTTCTTGTAACTTTCTGGAAAGGTTGTGAAACCTTCTGCAACAGTCCGAAGAGGTTGTGAAACCTTCTGCAACTTTCTGGAAAAGTTGTGAAACCTTCTGCAACTTTCTGTTCACAATGACTTTGAAACCCTAGTTTCAAAAATTCTTTCAGAACGACTTCTAACAATTGGGGGGCACGAACCTTTCTTCGTAGTTCCCATAGTCGGTGCCAAAAGATGTTGGTGCAAAATTAATCACCCCAACACTCCTCGAGATTTGTATTTGTTGATCGAATCTCCACCGTTGTTTTATTTCTCCAAAAACTATAGATGAAAGATGAGGGAGATTTGCACCTATCTTGGAAGATATATGTCTATCTTCCAAGATTTATGTCTATCTTAAAAATAACTTCAGTCATATGGGCTTCTTTACTTAACCATTTGGTTTTCATAAACCCAAGCATGTTTTCCTAAGGTAATTCCTGGGCCTTAGCTCTGATGAGCCTTGTGGATTACCTTGATAACCCACGGACTGGTATTAATAAACCTCCGGGTGAGCCCGGACCTGGATCTATTGATCCCCATGGAATACCTTGATAACCCATGACCTGGTTTTAATAAACCTCCGGATGAACCCGGACCTGGCTCTATTGAGCCTCATGGATTACCTTGATAACCCATGGCCTGGTTTTAATAAACCTTCGGATGAACTCGGACATGGCTCTATTGAGCCCCGTGGATTACCTTGATAACCCATGGCCTGGTTTGAATAAACCTCCGGATAAACCCGGACCTGGCTCTATTGAGGCCCGTGGATTACCTTAATAACCCACGACCTGCCATTAATTTAAACAGCTTGTGTGGTATGCGTGTACCTATTTTAAATAGGGTACAAACACTGATGTTCTGAGTTCTATGGGTTGTTCACATATTGATCATGATAAAATTATATACATGTGCGGGTTTCGTCGAAAACCCTCGTTTTTGAAAACGTATGTTCGTTTAATCAGTAGTCTGGATTATTTATTTTTATTTTTATTTTTGAAACCGTGGAGTGTCCACAAATTTATTTTCATGATCCTTGCTCACATTGAAATTTTTCATTTATTTACGTGAGTAAATAGAACATTTTATTTATACATACTAGTAAGGACACATGTGTGATGCACATGTTTGAATTTTTACTCATCCAACAATACTAAATTTGAAAGACATGAATTTTTTTCCTAAAACAAAAATTTACTATTCTTATTTGTACTCGTTTCGTAGATGATTGAAAGAGCTTTTCAAATATATAAATTTTAAAAAAATTCGGTGTATATTTTGAAAGATATTAAGTTTTTAAAATTCTTGATCTATTTTTAAAACAATGGTATTTATGTAAATATGTAAAAAGTAGGGATAACTAAGTAATTTAGGGGGTCTCCTACCAAAAAGAGCTATTTTCTTTATATTAGTAATTAGTAAGATATATGCAAATATATATTATTTTCTCTAAAATCAAAACTTGAGTTTTGTGTAATACTATTTAGAAATAAACAATTATTTATGATGAATTAATATTTTAATTTTCATGATTCCATGGTGAATGTTCACACAATAGAAATATTCATGATTTTATGAAAAATCTGAGTTTTGTTTGTCTTCTGTAGGTTTCGAAGAAGCGAACGATATTGAATTGTTAACTCTAGCATTACTCTCACTACTGTTAGTGGAAGCGTAAAAGGTAAGAGTTAAGAATTACCATTTTTGCCGATGGATTTGTTTGCATGTTGGTAATCTTTTGTGCTTCTGATTCCAGAAAAATGTCCGACAACAACAATTACTCTTCTTCCTCTAGCTCTTCTGATGAGGATTCCAAAGTTCCTGTATCGAAGTCCAAGGCTTCTCAGGGTGAGGGGCCGAAGTCTGGCGTACCCTTGAATGAGCGGAGGGTTACTTTCGATGAACTCAAGAGAAAAGCTGAGGATGATGTAAAAAAGGCTCGGCATGAAAAAGGATCGAATCAGGCGCAAAATACAAAGGACTGAGGAGAAACGCCAATTCTTGGACAGGAGGCCTGCTGACTCTGATGCTGATGATTCTAAAGAAGACATATGGGAGGTACCCGGGACTTGGTCTGATCAATGTTAAAGAGAGTACCATAGGACTATGAAGCAAATTAGAGCTGAATCGGAAGAAGATTCAGATTCAGATGATGATCATGAAGCTCGTATGAACCCCATCGCCGCTGATTCTGATTCTGAAGAGGAGGATAGTGATGACAACTCCGATGACTCAGATGATGAGAAGGATAGTGATGATGAATCTGACGAATAGCTTTATTTCCGTTTTCTTTTCTTTGTGAAACATTTGAATGTTCCTTAGGCTTCATAGTAGATATTTCTTCGACGATTTGAACAAATTTTCTTCTGATTTAGAATTTTCTTTGAATAAGAAAACCCTTTTATTAATGTTGATTCTTCTTTGATTGAATAAACGAACCAATGTTCGTGCCCTGAAATTCATCATGACCTTCGACTCATCTTAGTGATTCCCATTTGCAGAAAGTACTGAGATACGTGTTGCGTGGGCTGAGAGAATACGTGTTACACCTGAATCCGTGTAATCTTGAACGTGTGCGTCAGTCCCCAGTTGTTTTTCTCCGCATATTCAGTGTCGCCCTTGTTGAAATCTTAGGGTTTCAGTAAAACCCGCAACTGAATTGACTATCCACATAAGATAAACCTCCACCGTGTCTAACATATATCTTCAAGACTTCGAGTCTATCGTCTACGCAAATATTTCTTCCATTCCTGAGTTAGTTTCATCGTGCAGAGAATTCTTGATCATACCTTGTTACCGCCATGTCAACCAATGGTATCTCTTCTCAAGATGATACTCAGTCGAAGCGTGAAATAGCAGCGTCCATCTCAGTAAGTTACATATCTTTTCATATTTTCCTGATCAATATGACGATTTGATCATTAAGCAAGCGACTTATTGCAGAATAATTAGAAGAACGCTTTTTCTCAGCCCAAGCGAACTGTTAGATCTCCTGTCCGGTATAGGTCGTCTCGTGCTGAGGCTGGATCATCTGTAAGCAATCTTAGAACTCTTGATATTATATTGTACTCTATTGAAATTAAATACTCCTTTGTTTCATTGCAGGCAGATATTCGCGTCGTTGTCGATGCCATAAGAAGGAGTGGAAAGTCTGTGACTGTAGTTGAGGTTGAGGATAGCACTGACCGAGTCAGTGAAGATTCCGTAGAGTCCGTGGGGACAGGAGACAGTGTTCATGCCCGTGAATACCCTACAACTGGACTCCCATTCGAAGCCCCTTTGATCAATACTTTCCCGTACAATGAGGTGGTTGGCGTGTTCGTCATTCCCAAATGTCATGCGCCTCTGTATACTAAGATCTAGAAGAAGTATGTCCATATTACCACTATAGAGGTATGGAAAGGCTTTCTTCCAACTCTCTTAACCATGGTAGCTGGGATGTTTCCAATTATTGAGGAAATGAGCCAGATGCACTTGCGAGATGTTAAAAACCATGAGCTTCATGAATGGGATGAGATGATCTCAAACTATGAGACATTGCGATTTAATGTGAGTTGGCTTCGTCATCGACTTGAGATAATCAAGATTCATAAAGCGGCGGAGGCTGCTGATGCGATTTCCGTGAACACTGCTTTATTGGAGGAGGAGAAGATACTGGCTCTGGAATCTGCTAGGGTCGAGAAATCAGTTGAGGATTTGAAGGTAAAGGCTAGGATCTTTCAAAAGAAACTTGATAGAGTTTCTTATAGGGATTATCCACTGCTGGATGGTTTGATATGAGTGAGCATTTATGATTGTTGTTTTTTAATTGGTTTAAGTTTCTGGTTAGGTGGAATAATTGATCATGGTATGAATGAATTTTGCTCATTTATGAAATGTTTAATGAACAAAGGAGAATTTGAATTCTCTTTGGAGGAATGGAAATTACATTTTTGAAAATGCTTGCAATGATGAAATGATGAAAAGGCAGTTGTTTTCTATGGATCATGCATAATATGGTTTGAGCCATTTGCCGTCGATTATATTTCCTTCCACTCCTCAGTCAATATTTAAGATTTTGTAGTATCCGCTGGGTACTTCTTTGGTGACTACATACGATCCTTCCCATTTCGGAGAGAACTTGTGAGCAAACATGTTTTGTTGAATGTGCTTTATTGTCTTTAATACCAGATCCCCTACTTTAAATGTTCGAGGTCTTACCATTTTGTTGTAAGCTCTGGAGATTCTTTGTTTGTAGGTTTCTACATATTTTTCCACCTTAGCCCGCTTTGACTCGAGCATGTCCAGTTCAACAACTCTCGGCTTTATCCCATTGCACTCCACTAGATGTTGCGATCCTTGCTGAAGGAATTTTGATTTCTGCCGGTAGTATGGCATCGGCCCCATAGATAAGAGAATATGGTGAAGTCCCAATTGAGCTCCTTGGCGCGGTTCGATAAGCCCACTAAGCCATAGGCAATTGTTCGTGCTAGGTTCGGGGATTATCATGAATTGTTCGACTGAGAATGCGGATCAAAGTTTTGTTGGTGCTCTCTGCTTTCCCGTTTCCTTGGGGATAGTATGGTGTAGAGAAAACTTGTTTGATGCCGTATTCCTCGAGCAATTCTGTCACATGTTTGTTGGCAAAAGGGGTTCAATTATCGGTAACAATATATTTGGGAACACCGAATCTGCATATTATGTACTCTTTGATGAAGGCTGCAATCGTGATTCCAGTGGTGCTTCGAAGAGGAATGACTTCAACCCATTTGGTGAAATATTTGGTTGCAGTAATGATGTATTCATGCTGCTTCGAAGATGATGGATTGATTTTCCCGATGATATCCAGTTCCCAGCTATAAAAGGGCCATGGACTATTCACAAAATTCAATGAGAGACAAGGAGTGTGGATGAGATTACCATGGACTTGGCATTGATGACATCTTTAAAAGTGCGCAGCTGCATCATCTTACATGGTCGGCCAGTAATACTTCTCATGAATCTGGAGAAATAATTTCCTCTTTCCTTGATGCTCTCCATCGTTCATCTCCTTCAAGATTGTTGGGATCTCATGCTCATCTAAGCATCTCAGCAGGTTTCCACCAAAATTTCTGCGATATAAGATCCCATCGAGAAAAACAAATCTCTTAGCTCTCTAAATGAGCTTGATTGTTTCTTTCTTTTCCAACGGCAACTCATTGTCCTGGAGGTACTTGATGTAAGGTTCCCTCCAGTCCTCGGTATGATGGGCCGTTAGATCTTCCAAGTGATGAGGAGGCATCTGACAGTTGGGACATGACTTTTGCAGAGTTCTTGACTGAACCTCCATGGAAGGCAAATAGTATCCCATTCTTTGAAGCTTTCGGTAAAGTGTTGCCACCAGCGTCTGTCCACAGGTTTCTTCATGTATGCGCTTGAGTTGTACGTCCTCTTCGTCAGGTCCAAGGCATCGTGATAAAGACCCATCAGAGTTTCGATAGTATAAAGCTCCATGAAGTAGAAAATAATTCCTCAATTCCTTTAGACTAATTTTCCCTTCTAAAAGAGAACTGCTCAATTCATGAATAATATTTGCTTGCCAATCATCTACTTGGATGTCTTAGACTTGAGCAAGCTCGGTAGATGACACAGTACTCCTTTGTATGGTGATGGTCTTCTCTGCTCCTTCAAATTGCAGCTTAGAAGCGATAGTTGCCAGGCATTCGGCGTGTCTATTGTGAGTTCGTCCAGTATGGACAATCGTTGCATCAGAGAAATAAGTTAACAGCCGTTGAGATTTAGTTCTAAATGGATCAAGACTCTGTTAGACAACAAGTAGTGTCTGAATTTCTGAATTGCATGTACTAATGCCAGGAATGCTCTCTCAGCTTTTGGGTATCGAAGTTGAGTATCCCTCATTGTACGACCAAAGTAGTATATTGGTCGTTCGATGCCTTAGTCATCTTCTTGAGCAAGGAGTGCTCCAATAACAACATCACTATAAGCTGTGTAGAGTATCAATGGTCGTCCTTGCACCGGTAACTTCATGACAGCAGGTGATAGCAGCATTTGTTGTATTTTATGGAATGCTTCTTGTTGTACAGCAGTCCACGTAAAATTGTCTCCTTTCTTCAATAGAGGGGTGAACGAAGCAATGAGCTGAGCTAATCCAGGGATGAAACGCCGAATATAGTTTACTTTTCCCATGAAACTTTGGAGGGCATGGTAGTAATAGCTTTCGTCTTGTCCGGATCGACTTTGATTCCTTATGCTGTGACCAGGAAACCTAGAAACTTTCCGGAGGAAACACCAAAAGCGCACTTCAGAGGGTTCATCTTTAGTTTGTATTCTCGACATCTTTCAAAAACTTGCCTTAAAACTTGGAAGTGAGATGCTCGAGTCTTCGATTTGACCACGACATCATCGACATAGTCTTCCACTTGCTTCTACATCATGTCATGGAATATGGCGGTCATGTGTAACGATCCTCAAGCTCGTCAACGCTATTAGACTAGTCAAGAGATGTCTTAACCGATAATAACTCGATTAGTTTAACATGAACGTTAATTAATAGAAATTAATCTAACAACGATCTAGAGACGAAACTAGTACCACCGATTAGATCTCGAAAAGTTACGTGGAATGGACTAATCGTGTTAATCAGATACCAGACGAAGAGGTAATCAGTAGATTGGTTTGAAGGGAAAACTAGTCTTTTCACAAATAGACCGACCTTGGTTTCCCCTTATCAAATTTGGTGCATTCCTTAGTGTTGTCCTTGGCATTATCTCCAAAAACAGATCGAGAGGAATTCATTTTCTCTCTTTTCTTGCTGGCGAATTTAGGGGCCAGACAAACGGATTTAGGGGCCAACACTAAAAGACAAAAAAGTCACCCAAACGTAAAAATGAGTCATCCCTTAACCGATTAAGCCGTATTGGCGAAACTACCCTTATACATTCGGAAGTTAATGACCAAAATTATCTTCCTAATGTAGTGGTTCAGGAGCATATTGCTGCCATTGTTCGGGGGGGTTTGGGGGGGGCGTAGCCCCAACGAGGGAGCTACGCCCTCTCGTTACGATTTTTTTGATCTTCAAGAACCTAATTTTGTGTTCTAATCAGTCCACTTCCGGCAGAGTAACCCAATTTTCGAGCACGTTGAAAACATCATCGTTTCTTAAGAACATCATCCATAATCGGTAGATAAAGTAGGTCGTTATCTACCGATTATGTTTCTGCTAGTGTAAATCCAAGAACATCATCCATAATCGGTAGATAGTATAGATTTTTAACTACCGATTCGGAGTTATCCTCCGAATATGACTTATCCTCCGAATATTCTTGGTTCGAAACCAACCACGCCCTGGCTCTAGGCGGTTCCAAGGGCCATTGTAGAAGGTTAGCCAACCCACATTCGGGAGGATAATCTTTTACTTATCCTCCGAATGTAACAATTACAAAATCTCCAAAGATTAGTGTTTTTCGAAATTCAGAATTTTGGGCCAATCGGTAGATAGTATAGATTTTTAACTACCGAATATTCTTGGTTCGAAACCAACCACGCCATGGCTCTAGGCGGTTCCAAGGGCCATTGTACAAGGTTAGCCAACCCACATTCGGGAGGATAATCTTTTACTTATCCTCCGAATGTAACAATTACAAAATCTCCAGAGATTAGTGTTTTTCGAAATTCAGAATTTTGGGCCAATCGGTAGATAGTATAGATTTTTAACTACCGAATATTCTTGGTTCGAAACCAACCACGCCATGGCTCTAGGCGGTTCTAAGGGCCATTGTACAAGGTTAGCCAACCCACATTCGGGAGGATAATCTTTTACTTATCCTCCGAATGTAACAATTACAAAATCTCCAGAGATTAGTGTTTTTCAAAATTCAGAATTTTGGGCCAATCGGTAGATAGTATAGATTTTTAACTACCGAATATTCTTGGTTCGAAACCAACCACGCCATGGCTCTAGGCGGTTCCAAGGGCCATTGTACAAGGTTAGCCAACCCACATTTGGGAGGATAATCTTTTACTTATCCTCCGAATGTAACAATTACAAAATCTCCAGAGATTAGTGTTTTTCGAAATTCAGAATTTCGGGCCAATCGATGGATAGTATAGATTTTTAACTACCGAATATTCTTGGTTCGAAACCAACCACGCCATGGCTCTAGGCGGTTCCAAGGGACATTGTACAAGGTTAGCCAACCCACATTCGAGAGGATAATCTTTTACTTATCCTCCGAATGTAACAATTTCAAAATCTCCAAAGATTAGTGTTTTTCGAAATTCAGAATTTCGGGCCAATCGGTAGATAGTATAGATTTTTAACTACCGAATATTCTTGGTTCGAAACCAACCACGCCATGGCTCTAGGCGGTTCCAAGGGCCATTGTACAAGGTTAGCCAACCCACATTCGGGAGGATAATCTTTTACTTATCCTCCGAATGTAACAATTACAAAATCTCCAGAGATTAGTGTTTTTCGAAATTCAGAATTTTGGGCCAATCGGTAGATAGTATAGATTTTTAACTACCGAATATTCTTGGTTCGAAACCAACCACGCCATGGCTCTAGGAGGTTCCAAGGGCTATTGTACAAGGTTAGCCAACCCACATTCGGGAGGATAATCTTTTACTTATCCTCCGAATGTAACAATTACAAAATCTCCAGAGATTAGTGTTTTTCGAAATTCAGAATTTTGGGCCAATCGGAAGATAAGTGAAAACTCTTACTCCCGAATGTAAAGTGGCCCAAAATTATGATTTTCGAAAAAACTCATAGTTTGTATTTTTTGGAATATTGACATTCGGAGGATAAGTTAAGGATATAACCTCCGAATGTAAAGTGGCCAAAAACTCCAACCATATGCACTGACCACGATGTGGAAAGGACTTGTATTGTTTCGTCGTCAACATGAATTGTTATGGGAAATGAGAATTTCCACTTGTCGTATATAGGATACGCTCCTTCACATTTATATCTACATGAATTTAGCTTTTATTGTTTAGAGTTGGTCACCATGGTCTTGGTGGCATCCATAGCTAAATAGGTGTGAATTGCCGGTTAGGAATTTACAACCATATTAGTACATTATTTGACGAAGGAGTTTGTTCCGTATACATGTATGATTATTTTCAGTGACTTAGTCACTGTTCAATGTTTTCAGAAAAACATGTATTGTTTTCCAAATCTTGCCTATGATTACTTAGAAGGTTAAATGTTAATTATTCCCACTTCAGTTTATGACAGATCGAGTTGCACAAATGAAAGCTTCACAGGTTGACTTCGTTAGTTGATTATCTTCTGTTATATTTATTACGTTGTATATTTTATTTGAAAATCAATTGACTATTATATATGTATCATTTGAGAGAAGATCTTGTATATATATATATTTCTGAGCGGGGTTAGCTTTGGGTTAAGTTCTGTATCGCATTTCTTAACTAAATGCTTAAGTGCATGTTTTAGATTTTAGTGCCTTTTTATTTAGTTAATTTATTGGATTAGTCAGTTGCTATCTTAGGGGGCGCTACAAAAGTTGGTATCAGAGCTCACTATTAGATCTTATATGGTAGACAATAGGAATAGCCAGTGCCAGTTAGTGAACTAGATTGGTTTAGAACTGGGTTGGGTTTGTGAGATAAATCTTAATCACTAAAAGCTATCAATAAATAAAATATTTATTTGATTGATTGATTGTTTTGTTTGATTGTTTGTCTGTGTAATGGAGTAAAAATTGTAGGGTACACCAATAATTTTAGCGAATAAGGATTTGAGAATAACTAATCTAAAAAGTATGAACACGTAAACAATCTAATACTATAATAATAGTGAGATTAATATTATTGATAAAACTTGTAAATCACGTGGAAATTTACTAAACACATAGACTTATGAAGAGTAGACAAATTATAATTACATAAATATTAATAATATTTTGGGACTCAATAAAAATTGTAAGAGTTGTTAGAATAATAATTCAATAAAATGTTATAATAGTAACTATAGATAGATGATAATAAAAGTAATTTGTTGTTAGAATAATAATTCACTATAGTTGTTAGAATAATAATTCACTTGTTATTTTTTTTAATAAAAGCCGTGGTGGCATTCTTTCATAAAAGTAATAATAATTTTAATAAAATAATTTTAGCATTTATCAATTAGTACCATATCAAACTTAACTAAATTCTCAATAAGGATGTATAAGGATTAAAATAATAATTATGATTAGATAATTATGGAAAATTATTAACACTTATCTACGGTTAAGTTTTGTACATTAAACTAATTACAAGTCAAGGATAAATGTTTTCCGTCTAAACTAGATAGTTAAAATGATAATATTAAATATTAGACTTAGTATAATAATATAATATATAAAATGAAAAGACTCAACTTGTTAGTAATCTTATACCAAAATTATCTTTAGTCTAACCAATGATTTAGTAAACTTTTAAAATGAAACAAATACACATGAAGTAGTAATAGTAGTATTCAGATGGTTAGTGTAATATTTGAATAAAAAGAAAATAAACTCGTATATTAATAGGATACTTCTTCGTAAATGAATTCAACCATCTTTTGAAATGAAAAATTAGTATATAAACTTAAACTATTAGAATTTAAATTAGTATTATATTGAGCATAACTTAATTAAAATCTCATTAACAGTTATATAGCAATAAAATAGTGATTAGGATTAAATAGCTATGGAAAGTAATTAGTATTTATTTGCGGTTAAGTTTTGCAAAGTCAATTTATAACAAATTAGAATTATATGTTTTGCATTTAAACCAGATAAATAAACAAGACTTCTTCTGTAGGATTTAGAACATGAGGTCATATAATGCAAAAAATAAAAACTAAACATGTTAACGATTTTCTACCTAGATTATCTTTAGTCCAATAAATGATTCACTAAATCACTAAATCATACACATGAAGTGATATTTATAATACTTGAATGCTTAGTACAAATTTAGACTTAAAGGAGAGTAAATTTGTCTATGAATAATATACTTATTATTACCCAAAATCTAAAGACTATTAAGACATTAAAACTTTTTGCGAACTCAAAGTTTAAATCACATTAAATTACCAACGCCAATATTTAACAAGACGTAGTATACGCATTCAATCTGAATAAATAAAATCTGTTATATCAATTTTTTTTCGTGAAAGTAAAATTATATTTACAAGATTAGGGTTTAATAAAATTAAACTAAGTATCATTACTAAACAATTATTTTAATTGTATGTTAGTTACACTAGAAATCAAATAAGAAAATTTGATAAAACAATAATGAAAATGATAATATAATTAAGACAATAATTTTTGATAAGATAAGTAATTAATAACATTATATTTTACTCATTGCTATAAAATTTAGAGTTATTGTAAATGTCATTTGAATAATAATTATTGGATAGTAATAGAAAAATGTAATTTTTATTAATAGTACAACTTAAGGATTATTTAACAATAAAATATATTTAAGGAAATAAAGTTAGATGAAAACAAATCGAGTATTAATAATAAAATTAAACTTAGCGTTATGATTAATTACAAGTTAACTTTTATCGGTCTAAGTAATAAGAAATAATTGTTATAATAATGATGAAAGTATTAACACCAAATGATTATGGAAAAATTGTTAGCGGTTACTTATTATAATAAATAAGCAAATAGATACATTGGAAATAATGATAGCAACATTTGGATAATCGATATAACATTAAGTTATTCTTAATTAGTACATGAATTTAAAATCTATCTAGTTATAATAATATAGTCTCATTTGGAATTAAAATTTGATTTCATTAAAATAAATAAATAATAATAAATAAAAGGTAAGATAAATAATTCGAATAACTAAATTTCTTAAAATGATGTGAACTACTTGTATATTTTACAAAGTAAATTATCAGACATACACTAGTAAAGATAGAAGTTAAAGACTAAATAATCTTGATAAAATCAAATTAACACTTGGTTAATCGTAATAAGTTTGCACTTAGTTAATTCAGCACTGGGGAATAGTGAGGTTGGTAATTCTGATATGTTCAGGTGATACTTGTTAGGTAGTAGGCATTGTCAGGCGTCGCGAACCTAGATAGGGCAACTGCATTCTTGTATCACTAGGCATTGAAGAGAGACTTGCTTCTATTAGTGAACTAATAGATCCCTAATGAGAAACTTTATTATGGAATATCTTCAAAATACTTAGAGCCACTAAATTATTGACTTAGAAATTAGTATAGAAAATTTTCATGTAAGAAATGTAGACTTCCCTATTTGATAGAATATAAATTAGTGTAGTTGAACCTAGAGCTACAAATTTTAGATTTTAGTTGTAGAAAGCCATATAGGTTGTGATTTGTCTTATGTTGTTTGCGCTTAGACAAGATATGGGAGTATTCTTTAAGGTGGGGAGTTTTGACGACCATAAGGATGGTTCGATTTTCGAGGATGAAAATAATATAAGGTGGGGAGAATGTAACGATCCTCAAGCTCGTCAACGCTATTAGACTAGTCAAGAGACGTCTTAACCGATAATAACTCGATTAGTTTAACATGAACGTTAATTAATAGAAATTAATCTAACAACGATCTAGAGACGAAACTAGTACCACCGAATAGATCTCGAAAAGTTACGCGGAATGGACTACTCGAACGTGTCAATCAGATACCAGACGAAGAGGTAATCAGTAGATTGGTTTGAAGGGAAAACTAGTCTTTTCACAAATAGACCGACCTTGGTTTCCCCTTATCAAATTTGGTGCATTCCTTAGTGTTGTCCTTGGCATTATCTCCAAAAAAAGATCGAGAGGAATTCATTTTCTCTCTTTTCTTCCTCTTTCTTCTTATTTTCCTCTGTTCTTCTCATTTCTTCTTCTCTCTTTCTCCGTTGTTGTTCGATAGACGAAATTGAGGATTTAAGTTGTATGATTGATACATAAGAATATAGATAACTAGGAATCAAAGAAGGTGGTGTTGTTGCAGTCGTTCAAGTTCTGGAGGAAAGATTGGGAGTGAGTTAGGGTTTCTGAGAAAGGGAATTGACTAAGGAATTACGGGATATTGATTATGAAATTAATCATATGGAGATGGGTTCATGTTTTGTTTACAGAGAAGAAGGTTAATTGAGGAATCGAGAATTAGGGTTCTGTTCTTGATGATTTTTGGATCGGGATAAATTAGAAGATGAAATTAAGGTGTTGTAGGAGAAGGAATTGAGATGGGTTTATGTTATATTGAAGTTTTGAAGATGATTCAGTGATGAATTGAAGAATTAGGGTTTTGAGATTAATGTTGAGTGCATGTTGAAATTGATAAGTGATTTGGGTTGTTGTTAGATGGAGATTGAGAGGGTTGTTTGTCTGATTAATTCGGCAGAGTTGTGTTAGTGAATAATCATGAGTTAGGATTTGATTATGTTTTAATGAAGGTTGTTGAATGTTGGTTGTAGTGAACTGGCAAATAAGGGAGGAGATTGTAATGGTTTGTTTGTGTGAAATCTTCTAAAGGTAATTGTTTCTTAGCTAATTAGTGAAATTATTCGTTGTTGATTCTATATGATGATTTATGAGATGATGAATCCCAGATGGGTTTAGTTAGATTGAATTTGAAATGGATTGTATGAGTTCTAGTGACTGTGTTGTTGTAATTTGATGATAGTTGAAGTTGATCGAATTTTGGGAATGAAATTGAGAAAATTCAGAGAAGCTGGATGAGAGAGAAGGCTTGAGTTGGATGTTTTGTCATGATAATGTGTTGATGTTGTGAGAGATGATATGGGTTTGGTTACAGAGATTGGTATTGGATTTAATGAAACTGAATAAGAGAACGGTGTTGCATTGTATATCTGAGAAGATAGAGGTATAGTTATGAATTGGGTTTATATCTGTATTACCAAATGAATTGGTATAGATTGAGTTAATACATGGTTTGAGATATAAGGACTAAAATTGGTTTGTATTGCAAGAAGTACAAGTGGGAAATGAATATAAATGGTGTTGAGACAGCGATTAAGCTTAAGTTGAATGAAGAGAAGTTAAATGGTTGATTATAGAATTGTAGATAGTATGTGGATGTGAAGGCAGTGACAATAGAATAGAGAATGTAACTGCGTCTGTAAGGCTAGGTTTGTTTGATTGGAGTTTTTTATGAATCTAAAACCTGAAATGGATATGAATCGGAGATGTGGTTGAGATTTAGTATTGCTTGAAATGAAGTCTCAGATGATAGAAATGTGATGTATGAATGTAGAAAGATGTTGCTTAGAGTTGCAAATGCAGGTAAAGCTTGAATTACAATTGTACTTTGAATTATATGATTTATATTGAAGTGAATATTTATGTTTTGATCAATTGGATATAATTGAGTTAGTGAAACTAAACAATAGAGAACTTCCTTGTTGAACTGGTGTTAGAGTTCTTTTTAACAGGGGCTAATTCTATGGATTACCCTGATTTCCTTTACAAGTCAGATGTCTGACTAGTTTAATCTTGTCTGACTTAGTCTATATGATTGAGTCGAATCAGTTTGACTCACTGAGTTACAGATCTTGACCTGAGTTGACTTGACCTTGACCTTTTACCCTGGAATTTGACTTTTGACTGGACATTGACTGTTAGTTGACCCTTAACCGTCACTTTGACTGTTAGTTGACTCAGATGGACTGGGCCTTAGATTAAGGGATGAATTAGTGGACTTGGGCTTAGGATCAGTGTTTCTTAATTAGATGGTTTGGACCTCTTGTGGTCCGAATTAGACTTTGGTTTCTTCTACAAAGTTGTAGATATTATTAAAACTTAGTTAACGGACTATAAAACTAATCTAATTGAATTGGTAAATCTTATCTATGCTAAAGATATATAAAGAAAGATGGAGAACCTTAATTGGGCCTAGAAATGTTAGATAGAATTGTATGATTCTTGTGTGAACCATTTTGGTTAGATTCTTAGAGTGCTTGTGTGAATAAAAGTTAATTTATTAACAACGACCGATTCAAAGGATGAACCAGTGGATCTCGAGTTAGGCGTGGCTTGTCTTCAAAAAGGTGTGGGAATGCATTTGACTCTTTGTAATCATTATTGTCACTTTTATAAAAGTTTATGCGTAACAAACTCATGCATTGTCTGTTTTTGCATTCCATATTTTATTTAAAATGCATTATGATAATCCTGTTATTTCTGTGAATCTGTCCACGATGTGGAAAGGACTTGTATTGTTTCGTTGTCAACATAAATTGTTATGGGAAATGAGAATTTGCACTTGTGGTATATAGGATACGCTCCTTCACATTTATATCTACATGAATTCAGCTTTTATTGTTTAGAGTTGGTCACCATGGTCTTGGTGGCATCCATAGCTAAATAGGTGTGAATTTCCGGTTAGGAATTTACAACCATATTAGTACATTGTTTGACGAAGGAGTTTGTTCCGTATACATGTATGATTATTTTCAGTGACTTAGTCATAGTTCAATGTTTTCGGAAAAACATGTATTGTTTTCCAAATCTTGCATATGATTACTTAGAAGGTTAAATGTTAATTATTCCCACTTCAGTTTCTGTGACAGATCAGGGTTGCACAGCGAAAGCTTCACGGGTTGACTTCGTTAGTTGATTATCTTCTGTTATATTTATTATGTTGTATATTTTATTTAAAAATCAATTGACTATTATATATGTATCATTTGAGAGAAGATCTTGTATATATATTTCTGAGCGGGGTTAGCTTTGGGTTAAGTTCTGTATCGCATTTCTTAACTAAATGCTTAAGTGCGTGTTTTAGATTTTATTGCCTTTTTATTTAGTTAATTTATTGGATTATTCAGCTGCTAGCTTAGGGCGCGCTACATCATGGCTCGTTGATATGTGGCACCGGCATTCTTTAATCTGAAAGGCATCACTGTGTAGTGTAAGTTCTCGATAGGAGTATGAAATGCAGTCTTGTTGGCATCATGTTCGTACATCTTGATCTGTTTGTATCCGCTGTAGCCATCCATGAATGAGAACATACCGTGACCGCTGGTTGCATCTACGAGCATATCAATGTTGGGTAGGGGAAAGTCATCCTTCGAACATCATTTGTTCAGATTTCTGAAATCAACACAACATCTGATTTGACCATTTTTCTTTTTGACAGGAACAACGTTCGCCAGCCATGTTGGATGTTGACTAGGTTTGATGAACCCTGCTGCTAATAGTTTCTGAATCTTGACCATGATTTGTTCCTCGACTTCGTGTCTGAAATGTCTAGGCGGTTTTTTGACAGCTGTGGATCCAGGAGTGATGTGCAAATAATGAGTAACCAATTTGTCGTCCAGACCAGGCATTTATTCGTACGTCCATGCGAAGATATCTTGATACTCTATCAGTAGTGCAATTAACTCTATCCGTTCTTCTGGTGAGAGTGCTGAGTTAATTAGAATTGGCCTTGGATCATCCACCGTTCCGATGTTGATCGTTTCGAGATCATCAGTGGTGGAGTCAGTTCCGTCTTGTAATTGTCGAGGAGCATCTTGAACCTCTTCTTCGAGTGATGATTCACTCTGACATGATTCTTTGGGGCGGGGAAACTCTTCATCGTTCTACCCTCCTAATTTCTAATCCTTGCGCCGGTAAATGATTCTACCCTCTGCATCATGACTGCTTATGAAATTAGATCCTTGAGTTGAGATCTGATCCTTGCGGTGTTTAATTGGTGTGGCAGGTGGCTTAACTGACTTGACGTTTGAGGATGACGGCTCGTTTGCAGCTTTTTTATGGACTCCCAGCTTGGAAGTGGAGCACTGTAAATCTTGTTTGGAGGTTCAGGGATGTTCTTCTGCGACTCAAGGAATTCAACATCATTGACTGGGGCGTAAGGAGATGATGAAGCCATAATACGATTTTTTTTGTTATTGATTAGAGCTTGCATGCATTGATGGTATGTTGAAGGAACCACCTTGTTATCATGGATCCATGGCCGTCCGAGTATCATGTGATAGTCAGGCTCTTGTTCAATCACGTGGAACTTGCCTTTTGATTGAATAGGCCCCACCTTCAGGTCTATGTATGCATATCCATATGTATGGATCTGGCTTCCTTCAAAATCCGTCATCAAGATGGGATGACGAATGATTTTATTTCGTGGAAACTTGGCCGCCTTGAGGGTCTTCATAGTGACAATATTTGTAGAATCGCATGTATCAACAAGAGATCTCTTGAACTCAGAGTCTTTGATAAAACATGTTACATACAAGTGATAGGTGTAGAATACACCGTAATTTATTATCTAGTAATTATGCTTTCTTTGCTATTTTTCATGTAAATTATGTATTTTACGTGTGTTTTTGAGTTATTAGGTACTTTGGAGTCGCACGGACAAAAAGAAGAAGAAAGCGTCCATTTGGAGCGTAAATGGAAAAAGTGTCATTTCACGTGCAACTGCTACTGGAGGTGGAGCTGAGCCAAGCCGATGATAGGAGATAACCATGGCGGCTTAGTCTAGAGAAGCAAAGGGCATATCTTGGTGTCCTTTATATAATGAGTGGGTGTCTAGGGGAATTCAAGGTTGACCCTTATCTATTTCAGTTGGGTGGCTATATCCATCCTCATTTCACTACAGAGAACCTAAATTTCAGGGATAACAAAATCATTGGTTTTTATTTCTTCACCTAAAACCAAAAGTGGCTGCGGCTTGAGAGGGGATGGAAGGAACTACTGAGCATCATTTGGTAAAGGAAATGGAGATCGAGAAGGAAGAATTGAGGGGGCTGTTTGTGAGATGAAAGAAATACAGAGCAGGTGGCAAGAAGTGGTTCGAAATGGTGATTGATTTGGGCAAATCAGTGGGTCGTGTTTGTGCTGGTTTGGGTGAAATCGATAAGAAAGAATTAGAAATGTGGGTTTTGTGTTAAATGTATGAATGCTTGCAGGGAAGGAGTTGTGTGATCTCCAATATACAAACAGCACACAACATTCACCAGTAAGCAAGCCGCATACCAGGTGTTCGAGAAAATTCCTGAGAGATGAGTTTTTCATAAATTCAACTTCAATCATCATCAGATGCTGCTCCAGGTTTGCTATCAGCTAGACCATGGTTCTTGTTGGTATTTAAGAAGAAGTAGGAGGGTATTTTGAAGCCCAAATGAATCAGGAGGCAAGGAGGGAGCACAGGAAGAGTTGTTGCTGCCATGGTTCTTGCCAGGGCTGAACAAGAGTTGAAGCTAGGAAGTATTGCAGTTACAGGTGGTAATGAGAAGGTGGTAACAGGTGTTGGTATGATGTTATAGAGTTGAAGCTTGGGAGCTGGTGATGCTGGAGAAGCTACAGAAAGTGAAAGTGCTGCAGCGAAGATTTGGGTTTGAATTTGAAGCACCAGGAAAGAAGATGATGCAGTTAATGTTGTAGATGCAGTTCAGGTGGTGACCGCAATGGCTAGGACTTGGTGCCGTGTAGGGCTGTGTTACAGGGAGAAGTGCTGCCAGCGTTATAAGGGTATCTCAAGAATTGGAGCTGTAGCCATGGGGTTTCTGGTTTGTGTTTGTTGCCAATACTTGGTTGTAGAAGTACAGATGGTACTGGTGGCTTGGAATGGTTAACGGAAGCCGCAGTGGATGTGTAATTGGCAGAGATGGAGTGTTGGAAATATAAATGGAAGAATGGCAGGTATGGGAGAGTAGTCGCAGCTGCAGTTGGTTAAGGAGGCAATGAGATGCAAGACTGGTGGAGAGTCAGATGGCAGCTGATGCTGCATATTTTGGATTGGTGAGTGTGCTGATTGCTTGTACTGAGATTTGAGAATGGATACAGGCAGTGGTCATAGTGGTGGCACTGCAGTTGTAGTAGCTATAGCTGGGAGAGCCAGTGAAGCTACAAATAGGACTGTGGCTGTGCTATGGAAGTGCAGTTATGGCTTGGGAAATTATTGCAGCGTGAGAGGAGGTTACAACGCAGATGGGTTTTTCTAAGACACATGGAAGTTTACAATGGATGATGTATAGATTTCAGGGACTTGAAGCTAGTGGAGCTGTTGCCATGATCTGTAGGTTGCTGCTATTCAGGTGGAATTGCAGGTACGCTGCAATGAGTTGGTGATGCTGCTATGCTACAGGAGCCGGAGCTGCAGTTGGAGATTCAGAGCTATGAGGTGCCGCGAATGATAAATTTGGAAATGCAGGCCTGAAGCTATGGGTATTATTGGTACTGCAATGCAGAGAATGAAGCCGGTGCAACTAAAGGCAAGTGCGGTGACTGAGCTGTGTTGCTGAAATAGTGCGAAAACGGGGTGAAAATGGCACGCCGGTGAGCATAGTTCCGGTAGTCGGATTTCAGAGTTTAAAGTGTCGATCGCAATATTTCAGTGAATCGCGAGGGGGGTATGAGTCGGATGCAAGAACTGATGGCTGGAAGTATGAGCTACGCGTCACGCTTTTGGGTACGTTTTCGCAAGGGATAGAAAATTGGATTTAGATGGGTTATGCAAATGTTTGAAATGCAGAAAAGCAAAGTTGAGCTACTGGAAGTGTAGAATTTCCTGGTGACAGTTTCTAATGGTTCAAGTGATCGGAGAAAGTTTTCCGGTAACCGGATTCCGGCCAAATTCCGGTCAAAAACCCAGTTTTCCGGCGGCCACTTTTGGGACAGATTTTCTACATGGGTTTATCTTGCTCGTGGGCCGGGTGAATTTCCAACTAATGGACTTTGAAGACAAAACCTATTTTTGGAAGGAGAAAAAAGCTATAAAAATGAAGTTTTCTACACAATTATATACAACGTTTTATTCTATTCTTGGAGCTTTTGCAGAGAACAACTTCTAGGGTTTGCTTTATTTTATGTTTCATCTTATTTCTTTGAATATTATGATAATGAACTCCATGAATATGAGTAGCTAAATACAATAATTGGTTATGGGATAAAAAGTTGATTTCTTCAAGCATGTTATTTGATTCTATGAATTAGTTTTGTCTCAATTTTATCGTTTATGATTCATTGTTTTATTATCATATGATTTGAATGCTAGTTTGGTTGAGTCCGGAATCAATTGGATTTGTTTTCATCTCTATAGCTATATTAGGGTTTTCAATACGTAAAAGTTGTTATCTCTGATTTTTAGTAGCATCTTGTGGTTAATACTTGTAGTGATACATCTTTTTAATCGCATATGAATTAGTGCTTTTACACGTTTGTTTGCATCGATTAGTCTTATTTCATAGAACTTATTGCTCTTAGGGAGTTAAATCTAATTGTGCTTTTACGCTTTAGGTTGCTTTTTAAGAAGATTTCACGATAGCATCTTTTAATGTTGTTTGTGATTAAATTAGGAAATAAACGGGATACTCTTGCGATCAAGATATCCTAGGACTTTTGATAATTGAGAGATTAAATACCAATTCTAATCATAGATGAAAAATACATGTTTATGAATGATACTATCCCTTAACCAATATCTTCTCCTTATTGATTATTCCAACTATTTACTTTGCTTTATTTAGTATTATTACTTTGATAAAAACAAAAACACACCTTGGGATATTTGGTTACATAAGAATCTGAAAATTGCATAACAACAATCGCCTCTCTGTGGATACAAACTCTTTCTTATCGAATACTATATTCATATTTAGTTAAGTGAGGAAGTGAATTATTTTTGACGCATACGACACGCATCAACAAGGCTCAATTATGTCCTTTGTCTGCTATGTTGTCCTCTTCTCCAAAGGTGATGTTGTTGATCGAGTGCTCAGACGTCATGAACGTTTCTTCAACTACTGGAGATAAGGAAGTTAATGGTACCTCAGATGATATCTGGTTGAGGGCAGCAAACGTGTTTGTTCGTTGCTTCTTGGAAAAGTGTAAGAGTTCGCATAAGCCTTCAACTATCTGTGCAACCTCCTGGTCCACCGGCTTCTCATAAGTAGTGAAACTGTTGCTTTGAGGACCATCGTGTGACGAGTCAGTCCCCGGTGCTGGGACTTCTGAAGCGGAGATTCTTCCTAACTTGGATGTGAGTTTGATGAGGAAATCAAGTATGTATTTCATTGTATCCTTCATCAGATCCATATTTCTGGTGTGGATCTCTAGAACTCGTGCCAACTCAGTTAGAGTTGGTATTTCCCTATTTTCCGCATTGTCAGGCGTAACGTTGGAAGGAGGAATATCGCTGTTTTAAAGATTCTGGATTTAGTTTGGAGTAGTCGAATTACTCCTAAGACCGACCATCATGTGAAAGTTTGAAGTTGCGTCCGAGAGAATGATCTCCCATTGTGGTCGCCAATCTGTAGATGGGGAAAACGATTTGCTGGTTTTTAAGGAATTGAGGAGACGACCGTACAGAGGAGACTCCTTGAACCGAGAAAAATGTTCAACCTCACACATATGCACTGCAATAAGGGAGTGCTTTGAATTTGAGAGATCAATCTGTAGTACTCTAGCCTAAACAAAGACAATGGCCGTTCCAGAGTAAATTCGGTCACAAGAGAGGATGGGTAGAACAAAGTAAATAACAAAGCAATTAAAAATAATAAAGTTGCAAGCAATGGAGAGAAATATGATCAGGGAATCCTTCTTCGTTACTAAACCGTCATCAAGTTATTATATTCATCCATTAATACTATTAATCACACATTATTACCAACCGTGGAATAACACTAGCTCAGTGCTATCCCCTAAATTCCTTATATCACTGTGGGCTAAGCTCTCCAATACTGATTCTATTCGTCTAAACCACCTAGTAGTAGCTCACTCAAGGTGTAATTTTTTCGAATGCTTTATCTTTTGTGAATTATAGATTGATCCTAGTAGTTAGACTCTTAGCTCAAGGTCCACTTTCTAGTGTTGTTTATACACACAATCGCTACACAGAATCCCTCTGCAAGGTCTTGTGTTCTCTACTTTTGTATGAATTGTTCGACTATTACTTATCTCCTAACTCAATACTAGTATTTTATTAAATCAACAAATTAGTTCAGTTGGCCACCTAAACAATCTATCAATTAATCATAAATATCCAATTAATATAAACAATCAATAATTATGTGAAGAACTTCAAAATAGATTTATATAATAACTCAAATCATTGTCTAGAACTTAGAATTCATCCCCAATCACTAAGAAGTTTAGCTACTCATGGTACTAATAAAACCCATGAGTTTCATAAGAAAATAATGGAAAAGAAATAGTTATGGTGATGAATCGCTCCAAAAACCCTAGCTTTTTTTCCCTTGAGTTCTCCTCTCCAAAAACGTGATAAAAGATTATAAGATTCCTCCCCAAAAATATTAGAAGTTTTCTTATATAGGTGTCCCACTTGTAGTTGTGCCCGTGCATCAAATCCCGGTCGAATGGTTGCCAAAAACTAGCTAGAATCCCAAAAATAGCTCACGTCCAAGTCTGGCCGTGTACATAAAAAATACTAACTCACTAATGGGCTCAAGCAGTTTGGAGATAAGCCCAGCCCAAAACCAAATCTTAACTCCCTTTGTGCTGTCAGTTCCGTGGAACTGACAGTATTAGCTTCATATTTACTTCCCGCGGACAGAAACATCACCAACGATAATTTCTGCTGGAATTGGTTTCTCCCCGAGCACTCAATCCACCGTGAAATATAAAACTCTCTTGGTTTTCTCATGCAACTTCATCAACAGCACAACATAGCAGCATTGCCAACTCCCTGAATTTCTTCTTTTCAACTCCATCTACTCTCCCGGATACTCACAGACATACACCAGCCATTACTGCAACATTCTCTACTGCTAACTATCACCAGAAGTCACATTAACCACGTCCTCCATCTCCATGCAACTGCCGAGCTCCATCGTCAGCAACACTGCCATCAAGCATGGCATCAACTCCTCCAATGGTCGATCCAAACGTCACCAGTCATCATTCGAGATACTCATTATCAACTCGTTCTCCCTGTTCAGTGTGCAACTCCAATATCCATTGTCTTCCATCACCTGAGCTCCTATCGAGTACCAGCATCAATGCCGTCTTCACTGCCAAACTCGAATCCCATTCAACTCCTTTGAATACCAACAGCAGCTTCACCATTGATACAACAACAACGTATGCTCTATCAACAGAAGCTTTATCTTCATTCTCGCTGTCCTGTTTTCTTGTTTATTTCTCGAGCACCAGCAACTCTCTTTAATGAGACTGTTCAACTTCCAGTGGCAGCAACTCGTCATTGCCATGGTATGAATAGACTTTCCACTATTATTACAGAAGAACCATGGCATTCGAAAGATGCTCTTCATCCCTGTTTTGCTTCTCGAGCTCAACATTCAATACCACAGCACCCTGTTAACACCACTTCACCACCGTATCTTCCAAGCGAGTACATCAACAGCATGCCACCATCAGCTCACGTCTTGAATCCAGCTCAACCACCACCATTTTACCAGTCGTGATCCATCACTGATACGACATTATCAGTCTCTGTTTCGTTCACTGCCATCAGCTCTCTCGAACTGTCAGTTCTGGGGAACCGACAAGCTAAAATCCTCGTTTAGCCCATAACTTCTTCATACGACGTCGGAGTGACTCTATTCTTTCACCATTTGCTTCGTCTTTTCACCCTCTTCCAGATAATATCAAGGACTCCTAGATTCGAAAGAGTTCCCTTTGGTCTTTGGCCCTTCTCAGCTTGCGGCTAACTTCTTTTATTGCACAATTAAGCGCCAATTCGCTTCTTTTGGATGATTCACCTAGCAAAACATAAACAAGAGAAAACAAAAGTAATATACAAATAATTTACAAGAAAATAGCAAATACTAGTATGGAATCGACATTAAATATATGCAAAATATGCACTTAACAAATTCCCCCACACTTGTCTTTTGCTCGTCCTCGAGCAAACTATCTAAAATACAACAACTCCATGACGCCGAGAAAACGGTTACTCTTAGCATGAATAACAGGCCTTTAAACCCCTAGGTGTCCCTAGTGGACGAGTTATAGTCTCGTGAGGGCTTACTAGAGATATACCCACAAAACCTACTCCAACTTCAAAGCGCTCCAGCTTCCCAAGCATCCAAAGAGCTATGAGGACATAGAATTTCTGCATGCTAGTAATAAGAAGTTAGAAATATCAAAGAACATATTCATTCTTTAATTTTGAGTGAGAAATAACCACACCATAATGAAAGAAACGCGTGTTTGAGAACGATCAATAAGCATTTTGCCTCGACTTCTGCTTCACTTAAAAGGATTTTATGATAATTGCACTCAATAAGACGGCTTTTTTATGGGTCTCACATGTGTGTAGGTAGGAATAAAGAGAGAATCCTACACACGTTGAATGGTGGGAAGGTAATCTTCCGAATTATTTCTGGAGACTCCACAAAATCGTGGAAAACAAAAATATTTTTTTTGATGATCTCTAAGAAAGGAAATCAACCACTTTAGCAAGGATGAGAGTACTTACCACCTTCACATCTGATTGCAATGATGAAAGCACCACTCTCACAACATCCAATAGAAACATCTTCCTTTGGCTCGTCTTCTTCATCTTAGTCTTCGGTCTTCAACTGTTGATGATAAACTCTTGAACTTGTTGAAATTCGACAATTTGTACTCTTTTCCTCAAATTTCTTGTTGCTTGAAACTTCTTTATATATATATTTTTTTTCCCATGGCCTTATTGAACAAATAACAACCTAAATGCAAATCTCTTTGTATATATATATATTATTTTTTTTCTTTTTCTATTTTTTTTTCTTTTGTATTTTTTTGTATTTTTTGTATTTTTTTGAAGAGATTGCAACTAAAACAATAAATATGAAATAAAATTAACATGACCATGAAAGAAGTACGTTACCACTTTGATCTTCACAACTTGTATTGTCTTTGTATCATAAACTTCAATAATTCTCATCTTTTGATTTTTTTCACTCTTGTAAATAAGTCTTCATACTTTGATATAAAATTCCGCTCCTTATGTGTAAGTCTTCAACATGTATATAAAAATCTGCTCATTGTATGTTGCTTTACTTGAATATGAAATTTCGCTCTTCCTTGTATTGTTGCTTGTAAACCTCAAACGTCTTCAACTTCCTTGTAGATTTTGATGTCGCTCCATTGTTGATGATGATTTGTTTCTATGGATCTGTTGTTGGCGAGAGAGAGAATGGTGCCTGCAAATCAAACTACAAGAAGGTGGTTTTCGTCTATAGACGTCACCCTCATGATTGACAAAATTAGCACTCAAGAGATCAAAAATAGTTCTTCTATTGGTGGGAGGTTGGGTAGCTCACCATTCTACCCGGAATTAACGTACGGTGACACACACTCAAAAGAAGCTCTTTAGTCAGCTACAAAGAAAATTTGGTCTAGTGCCTTGGTTGATATGAAAATAGGTAGTCTCCACTAATGATTGATCAGTAACTCTAATAATGCATTCCTCCCTGCTCCTAATTTGCATCACCGGCATGATTAAATCCATTATTTAACACTCCAATTCGTAAGAAATCCGAATGTAGTTCTCTAACACTTCCAAATTCAGTTATGTCGGTCAGAAACTCTATGTAAACATACCTAGAAGGATGCTAGTGACTCTAAAATCTCTACAAGTTGAATGTTTTTTATGCAAAATTTTGAAAAATCTATATGCAAAATACTCCCCCACACTTAAACTTCACATTGTCCTCAATGTGTAAAATCGAAAGTTCTGAATTCTGACGTAACAGCATATAAAACGCAAAAACTGTGCAAATTGGTAAGGAATTTAGAAAAACTCCATTTCACAAAAGTTGTTCATATACGTGTTTTATACAAAGTGTCAAAAGGAAACAGTGTTTCGATAAACGGTCTGACAGTTATGGTCTCTGAACTGAACTACACGCAGTCTGAATTTTTCTGAAGAAAAAGTTCTGGATTCAATGAAATTAAACATGGGGATGCACATATGATATGAAAACAATAAAAATGAAAAATAAAAGAGTTTAAGATACAAAACCTATGGGTTGCCTCCCATTTAGCGCTTGGTTTAAAGTCGTCAGCCCGACTTGGCATTGTCCTTATTACTCCTCCAGAGGGGGCAAATCTTGAAGCTCTATCTCCTCCACATTCACATAAGCGATGTTTTCATAGTATGGATTCAATCTATGGCCGTTGACCTTAGAAGTAGTCTCATCTCTAAGACTAGTGATATCAACTGCACCATGAGAATAAACATTAGTAACAACATATGGTCCAATCCATCTGGACCTTAGCTTACCAGGAAATAACTTAAGACGGGAATGAAATAAAAGAACTTTCTGTCCCACAACAAAATTCTTCCTAGAAATCATCTTGTCATGGAAAAGCTTAGTCTTTTCCTTATATATACGAGAACTCTCGTAAGCATCATTACGTATCTCCTCTAGGTCATTGATTTGTAGTTGCCTATGTTTCCCCGCTTTATCATACTCCATGTTGCACATCTTTACCGCCCAATAAGCCTTATGCTCAAGTTCAACTGGGAGATGACAAGCTTTGCCATAAACCAACCGATATGGAGACATACCAATCGGTGTCTTATATGTTGTTCTATACGCCCAAAGTGCATCGTTGAGTCTATAACTCCAATCCTTCCGTGTAGTGTTAACGGTTTTCTCAAGGATGGACTTAATCTCACGATTTGAAATTTCAGCTTGCCCACTAGTTTGTGGGTGATACGGCGTACCAATCTTGTGTGTAATATTGTACTTCTTGAGAAGAGCATGAAAGGATTTCTTGAAGTGCGATCCTCCATCACTGATAACCACTCTTGGTGTACCATGTCTAGAGAAAATATATTCCTTCACAAACTCACAAACAACTTGAGAATCATTAGTAGGGGTGGCTTTAGCTTCCACCCATTTTGAAACATAATCCACAACAAGAAGTATATAAAATTTTCCATTCGAATTAACAAAAGGACCCATAAAATCAATGCCCCACACATCAAAAATCTCGACAGTGAGAATAGGATTGAGTGGCATTTGATTTCGAGCACCTAGATTGCCCGTTCGTTGACATCTATCACAAGATTTGCAAAAAGCATATGCATCCTCAAATAGGGTAGGCCAATAAAATCCACTCTCAAGGACTTTGAGAGCGGTACGTTTAGAACCAAAGTGACCACCACATGCATAAGAATGACAAAAAGATAGAATTGATTGAAATTCAGAGTTAGGTACGCACCTGCGGATAATTTGATCAGCGCCATATTTCCACAAGTAGGGCTCATCCCACACATACTGCTTGGCTATTTTCTTAAGCTTTAGCTTTTGAAAATTAGACATAGTACTAGGTACTTGCTTTGTAACCAAATAGTTCACTATATCAGCGTACCAAGGTGTTGATTCTTCAATTGAGAAAAGTTGTTCGTCTGGAAAACGATCCTGTAATGGGAGTTCTTCTTCGGAAAAAACAAGTCTACTAAGATGATAAGCAACTGTATTCTCAACACCTTTCTTATCTCTAATTTCTATATTGAATTCTTGTAGCAAAAGAATCCAACGAATGAGTCTTGGCTTAGCCTCCTTCTTTTTCAATAGGTACCGTAGTGCTGCATGATCAGAATATACAATCACATTAGCACCCACCAAATAAGCTCTAAATTTTTCTAATGCAAATACTATAGCCAACAACTCTTTCTCAGTAGTAGAATAGTTGATTTGAGCATCATTTAGGGTCCTTGATGCATAATAAATCACATGCGACCTCTTGTCTACTTTTTGACCCAAAACAGCTCCAACTGCATAATCACTTGCATCACACATTAACTCGAACGGAAAACTCCAGTCAGGTGACTTAATAATTGGTGCAGTAGTCAACAATTCTTTCAATTTATTAAAGGCATCCTTGCACTCCTGGTTGAAGTTAAAGGCAACCTCCTTTTGCAACAATTTGCACATCGGCATTGAGATTTTGGAGAAATCTTTGATAAACCTCCTATAAAAACCTGCATGACCAAGAAATGAACGAATTTCCCTCACCGAAGTGGGGTATTGTAAGTTCCTAATCACGTATATATTTGCCTTGTCCACTTCGAGCCCTTGAGAGGAAACGATGTGGCCAAGTACAATTTCTACCATAAAGTGGCATTTCTCCCAGTTTAAAACAAGATTAGTGTCTATGCATCTTTTAAGCACAAGTTCAAGATTATTTAAACAAATATCAAATGAATCGCCATAAACACTAAAGTCATCCATAAATACCTCAATGATGTTCTCCACGTAATCAGAAAATATACTAATCATACATCTCTGAAAAGTGGCTGGCGCATTGCAAAGACCAAATGGCATTCTTCTGTATGCAAATGTACCGAAAGGACAAGTAAAAGTTGTCTTCTCTTGATCCTCTGGTGCAATAACAATTTGATTGTAGCCCGAATAACCATCCAAAAAGCAATAAAACAAATGTCCCGCTAACCTCTCTAACATCTGATCAATGAAAGGCAAAGGAAAGTGATCCTTGCGGGTAGCCGAATTGAGCTTTCTGTAGTCTATGCACACTCGCCATCCTGTTTGAACTCTTGTAGGAACGAGTTCATCATCTTGATTTCTAACAACAGTGACACATGATTTCTTAGGCACCACTTGCACCGGACTAACCCATTTGCTGTCAGAAATTGGGTAAATTACCCCCACACTCAGTAATTTGAGTATCTCTTTCTTCACAACCTCCATCATTGGTGGATTAAGCCTACGCTGAGCATCATGTACTGGCTTTACATCATCTTCCATAAGGATTCTATGCTTGCATGTTGATGGACTAATGCCTTTGATATCAGCAATTGTCCAACCAATAGCCGTTTTGTGCTCTTTCAGAACCCGAAGAAGGCGTTCTTCCTGTATTGCTGTGAGATTCTTTGAAATAATGACTGGAAGCTCTTCCCCATCACCCAAGAAAGCATACTTTAAGTGATCAGGTAGAGGTTTCATCTCTAATTTAGGTGCCTGCACAACAGAAGGTAAAGGAACTTCATCAGTAATAGGTAAAGAGATATATGAAATGTTACCTGTTTTAAATTCTTGTGATGCCGTTAAAGCACCGCATGTCTCAACAAACTCTTTTGGAATATCAACGTCCAATTTGGGCATGCCATGGACGTCCAAATCAATGCTATTTTGTAGCACAGATTCTAGTTCATCTTCTTTGTTCAAATCAAACATCTGTTGTGCCAACGAACCAATAACATCAACAGAAAATGCAGAGTGAACATCACTAGGATAACGCATCGCCTCAAAAATATTGAAGCGTATAACCTCTTTGTCAAACTCCATAGTGAGTGTACCATTGTCCACATCAATCTTCGTCTTTGCAGTTTTCATAAACGGTCTCCCAAGAAGTAACGAAGTAGATGAACAATTATCTCCATTATGCATATCCACAATGTAAAAATCAACCGGAAAGATTAACTGATTCACTTGAACTAACACGTCCTCCACGACTCCCTTAGGATATATATTGGACTTGTTTGCCAATTGAATAGTAATCTTCGCCTCTTTCAAAGGTCCAAGATTCAAAGAATCATAAACATCGGCTGACATAACACTTATGGATGCTCCCAAATCAAGCAAAGCACGCTCAAACCTCTTGGTACCAATAGTGATTGGCACGGTGAAACCCCCAGGATCTTCACACTTTGCAGGCATCTTCTTCAATAGCATAGCTGTGGCACTTTCGCCCACCTGAGTAATCTCATTAGCAATCAACCTATCCTTCCTTGTGCACAAATCCTTCAAAACCTTAGCATACCTGGGTACGGTTCTGATGGCCTCAATAAATGGGATGTTGATTTGTATCTTGCTGAAAATGTCCATGATCTCCTTATCTTGAGCTTGCTTCTTTGATTTGGCAAAACGACTAGGGAAAGGAGGTGGTGTGGTAAAGGTGGGAACCGTATCCTTAGGTTGGCCAGTTGAAGTTGGCTTTTCCTTTGGGACGGTTTCTTCCTCTACTTCCTTTTCAATGTCGTTACTAACCTCTTTTTGTTGTTGTGGCTCTTCAGTTTGCTTCCCACTTCTTAGAGTTACAGCATTGACGTTTGCTCTTGGATTCACAAAAGGTTGTGATGTCAACTTCACCGAATTCTGTGCTTTCATTTCATTCATGTCTGTAGCCAACTGTCCCATTTGAAGTTGCAAGTCCTTTATAGCCATATCTTGTTTTTGCAGGATTGCATCTTGACGCTGAGCATTTGCATCTTGCTTTTGCATCATCATTTTCATCATCTCCTCTAAACTAGAACTTTGATTCTGCTGTTGAGGCTGAGGTGGAGGTTGTGGTCGGAACTGTGGTTGTTGAAAACCACTTTGTCGCCCATAAGGATTAGGAGCTGCAGCTTGCTGATTTGCATAACTGAAATTTGGGTGATCTTTCCAACCAGGATTATAAGTATTAGAGTAGGGATCATACCTTGGCCTCTGATTAGGGAACACAACATTCACCTGTTCAGACTCTTCTTCATAAGAAGGAATAATCACTGCTGCCATTCGTTGTACCACCTTCTCTATGTTGTTCATCCGTTGCTCTGATTGTGCAGATTCCCCCATCTCACTAACTCTTATGATATTGGAGTCGTGTCTTGTATAAAACTGTTGAGCATTAGCAGCCATACTCTCAATTAAACTGGTTGCCTCCGAAATTGTCTTCTCAGTAAGTGAACCACCGGCAGCTGCATCAATCAAATTCCTCTGTTCTGGAAGTAATCCTTCGTAGAAGTATTGAATGATAAGTGTTGAGGATATATTATGGTGTGGGAAGCTTGCCAACAACCTCTTATATCTCTCCCAATACTCATATAGAGACTCCCCAGACATCTGTAGAATGCCACTAATCTCCTTGCGAACGGATGCCGCTTTGGAAGCAGGAAAATATTTCTCCAGAAATAGCTTTTTCATTTGATTCCATGTTATAACACTCCCTTAAGGAAGACAATACAACCATTCTTCTGCTAAGTATGTCAATGAGAACGGAAAGGCTTGTAGCATAGCCATTTCTCTGTCTGCGGTTGCATGCCTCAGACTTGTCATTGTGTTCTGGAAATGTTGAAGGTGTCGATTTGGATTTTCACCTGGATGTCCCTTGAACTTTGGTAGATGATGAAGTAGATTCGACTTCAGCTCCACTGGTTCAGTAATTGTAATGCACAGTGGTTGCGAATCTAAGCATGGAGATGTCAACTCTCCTAACTTTCTCTCCGGAGGTGGAGGTGGTGGATTATTGTTACCTCTATACCATTGTTGACGTGGAAGGTTCTTCTTGCAACTTTGGACGTGCTTGTAGTACCGTTCCCTTGCGAGTTTGAATTCCACACCTCTGGTAATTCCAATCCTTCGATGCCAGAGATTAAGTACCTGAAATAAAATTCTCAAAATCTAAATCAAAAACTAAAAATAAGACTAAAAACAAAAAGAAAACAAAAAGAAATAACAACTAAATCTAACGACTGCTCCCCAGCAGCGGCGCCAAAATTTGATGCGTGTCGTAGGTGCTCAAATTAAATTACTTATTTCCACACAATTAACTGGTAATATAATGGAAGTAAGGATCGTTCCCACGAAGAGCATGGAGATTTAGTTGTCGAAAATGTCACAATGGGGGATTTTTGTTTTTGATTTTAGAACAAAGTAAATAACAAAGCAATTAAAAATAATAAAGTTGCAAGCAATGGAGAGAAATATGAACAGGGAATCCTTCTTCGTTACTAAACCGTAATCAAGTTATTATATTCATCTATTAATACTAATAATCACACATTATTACCAACCGTGGAATAACATCTAGCTCAGTGCTATCCCCTAAATTCCTTATATCACTGGGTACAGAAGCTCTCCAATACCAGATTCTATTCGTCTAAACCACCTAGTAGTAGCTCACTCAAGGTGTAATTTTTCCGAATGCTTTATCTTTTGTGAATTATAGATTGATCCTAGTAGTTAGACTCTTAGCTCAAGGTCCACTTTCTAGTGTTGTTTATACACACAATCGCTACATGAAATCCCTCTGCAAGGTCTTGTGTTCTCTACTTTTGTATGAATTGTTCGACTATTACTTATCTCCTAACTCAATACTAGCATTTGATTAAATCAACAAATTAGTTCAGTTGGCCACCTAAACAATCTATCAATTAATCATAAATATCCAATTAATATAAACAATCAATAATTATGTGAAGAACTTCAAAATAGATTTATATAATAACTCAAATCATTGTCTAGAACTTAGAATTCATCCCCAATCACTAAGAAGTTTAGCTACTCATGGTACTAATAAAACCCATGAGTTTCATAAGAAAATAATGGAAAAGAAATAGTTACGGTGATGAATCGCTCCAAAAACCCTAGCTTTTTTTCCCTTGAGTTCTCCTCTCCAAAAACGTGATAAAAGATTATAAGATTCCTCCCCAAAAATATTAGAAGTTCTCTTATATAGGTGTCCCACTTGTAGTTGTGCCCGTGCATCAAATCCCGGTCGAATGGTTGCCAAAAACTAGCTAGAATCCCAAAAATAGCTCACGTCCAAGTCTGTCCGTGTACAAAAAAAATACTAACTCACTAATGGGCTCAAGCAGTTTGGAGATAAGCCCAGCCCAAAACCAAATCTTAACTCCCTTTGTGCTGTCAGTTCCGTGGAAATGACAGTATTAACTTCATATTTACTTCCCGCGGACAGAAACATCACCAGCGATAATTTCTGCTGGAATTGGTTTCTCCCCGGGCACTCAAGCCACCGTGAAATATAAAACTCCCTTGGTTTTCTCATGCAA